>BQNB010009242.1:0-87356 GCA_026074375.1 Tanacetum coccineum | reverse complement strand
TCAAAACCACACTGTAATGTAGGGTTATGATTCTGGTTCAAAGTAACGGAGGTGGTAATGAAACTTGAACACCTTAGGATCTAAGATACTGTAAAGCCTCGTTTAGTTGGAACGATTGGCTTAAATCTCCTTACCTTGTAACTCTTTAACTCTAGCACCTTGCTAGTTTTTGCCTTAATAAATTTGCCGTTCAAAAAAAAATGTTAGTCTATAAAAGTTACATAACAAAGTGCAAAGACATATATCGCACTTGTGGGGACGAAACTAGGACCAAATATGACTGGTGCACAAAGTTATTTGAACCGTAACATTAGAAAGAAAAAAAAATTCGTCCCATAAGTCTTATCGGATGTTATTATAAATTGGAGGGTATCCTTGTAAATTTCTACTCATTTAATGCTCCAATAGTGCTGCGTTTTCTAAAAGCACCTGACTACCAACTTTTACATAACCACGCTTTCACACTATGAAAACGCAAACAAGTGATTTCTCATTTGTTTTTCCCAAACATTTTTTTTGGATTATCTCCACTCACAAAACGCAATAAGTAGATAAGTAGGTCCAAAACGCAATGGCAAACACCCCCTTAGTCTAATTAGCTAATTTGTAATGATTTTTTAGGCAACATAATTTCATCTATCTTTTTTACTATAAAGGAAATCGGTCATTAATGAACATAAGTACCTCCGATTTAGATTAACTAACACACTATATAAACTTGTTTGATTACTCATATAAACCTCTTCGAGTTTATACTTGGGTCTTATACATTGTTTATGAAGATTACGAATGTTAAAGGAATGTCAAGGGTTCAATCCTTGACACTCATAACCAGAACCGCTAATTGAATCACGTATGTTCCTCACATTATTGAAAGGCAATCGATTGTAACACCCCACCCGAGAATGGGTCGAATGTCACACTTATGGCATCAAAACAAACGCAAGCGAAAGACTTCATTCATAAAATGGTTCAACAACATTCGCCAAGAAAACTAAGGAAAAAAAATGTCAAATACAGCATGACTTCCAAACGAACAAAATTCTAAACACCAAAGTCTAAACGAAAGATAAATCCAGCTTCAATGTCTAAACGACTATAAAAGAAATGGAAAAGCTATCATCAATTCGGTCCACCAAGAGCTCCTAAGCACTCTTCACTCATAACCCAGCTTCCCTCTTATTACCTGCCGCGGAGAAAAAGAAATGCGGCTGAGCTAAAGCTCAGTGAACAGATAGATCAAACATATATAGTAAGCGAAATGGAATCAAAGATTTCATACATCATCAGAACTAAACGAATAAGTAGCCAAACAAAACATATAGAAATGCCCCACGAGATCGAAACAAAAGTCTACAGCATGCCACACGCTTAGACTAAATAATCATCATCTATCATAGCAAGTTGTACAAGGGAGTTTCAATCTCTACATGTACCGAAACGAAAGTGCTATGGGGTGTTGGCACCACACTAAGCCATGCACTAAAACTGAACTAAACAAAGTACCTAGGATGCATCCATACGCTCCCTACAAATCAAATCATATATGGCCAAGTGCATAATAGAGCACACAAAACAAAAGGGAACACCGTGGACTGATCACACCGCCACAGATAGTGTCACGCCATTGGTGCCTCAATGACGCGGCCATGGTACCTCCATGGCTAGTTAGCTCGGGCATCAGAACAAAACAAAAGGTTTATATAGCATATCAAAACAAATAAAATATGTCAACAAGGTCATGTCTGAACAAAACGAATAATTTTATATCAAGGCAATGTCAAATGGAGCATGCGTCAAACGAGTTCAAGGGGTCCAATGAGATTATCAAATAAGGTAGCAAACGAATAGCGGGTAACAAATAATTATTTCAAATGAGCAAAAAGATACGGATCAAATGTCATAGAATCCTTAAAAGAAAGGATAGAATATTTGTATCGACAAGAAATGCAAACGAAAGAGCCAACAAAGCGTACAAATGACCAAAGAAGAAATTACTGATCAAATAATATGTATCGTGAGTGAAAGATAGAATATCCGTACGAATAATCAAACGAACAAAACAAGTGGTATGTCACACCCCAAGAATTTCCGGTCAATATTTTAAACTTTTCCGATCATTATTTTTTATTTTTATACGTTACGTTTAAATCCGATAGTTTACCGGGAAGTTAACCCGCGTAAATCTGAAAAACGTCATAGGACGCGTTCCGACTTCGGATTTTGATAAGTTTAGATATTATCTGAGTTATTTTATCTTTTCTAATTGTTTCGTAGTTTACGATCACTCCCGGTATTTATTTTTACGCTTTAACGTTTAGATTGCGTTTTTCGCGTTTTTGACCTAACGGAACCCCGAAAACTCGAAATCTTTTCGTGTAAACTTTAGTTAATGTCCATCTCATATTCTTAAGTGAAATGTTTTGTTCATATCCCTCCCCCTCTATATATTAGATGCCCAAACCCAAGCCAAATGCACCATAAGTCTTGAAATTAAATAAATGGCATCTTTTCTTGAACTTACCATGCATGTGTGTGAAAGTGACACATGAGAGTGTCCATTTCATGCACAAGTATCACCATTTGACTAGAACATGTGACCATTTGATCACATGACTTCTCATTTTGACCAAAATTCAAATTTAAGACCTAATTCATGAACCTTGATCAAAAATTTTGAACCACATGGTCCTTGTGGCTTGCCTATTGCCGAACCACACACACACACTTTTGGTGTGTGTTGGTCACTTATACTCCACTTGACAAGTCAAAACCCTAGCTCTTGGCCTATAAATACCATCACATATCATAACTTAGGGTTTCATAATCATTTTCAAGCCTCCAAAATTTTCTTTCTCTCCCTCTTGTCTTCTTGAAACCCACGACTAACTAACACCCTTATAGGGTTCCTATTTTCTTTGATTTCTTGCATAATCCAAGCATACTAAGTTCATTTCTAAGAACGTCTAAGGTGTTTGCAAGTATTGGTTCTTTGATTTAAGAGTTTTCTTCAAGATCTACAAATTAGGGTTTGGTTATTATTTGGAAGGAGTATAACGGAGATGTGTTTGTATGGGTATTCTTGCGATCAATCTTGTCGTAATAAGCGGATGTTTTAATGGGAGAATATACATATCAAGGAGCGTTTTGTATGCGAAAGTTAATCATTCTATTAATAAATGTATATTTGCATTAACGCACTCTTTGACTGAAATATTTATTACGTTTCAAAAAGATGAGTTACATGGTATAAATCTTACTATATTATTAATGCTAATATTAGTTTCTAATTACATTACATTTTTATAAAAATATTATTATTATAGTTTGGGTATTATAATTCTACCACCCTTAGAAGAAATTTCGTCCGTGAAATTTAGATCGAATCATAAAAATTTACGTAACAGTTTGTAAAAAGATATGAACATTCCGTTATGACTCATTTTTTTATTTAAACAGGTACGTATATATTACTAAAATATTTAAATTTCTTGGGTATTATAAATCTACCCTCCTAAAAAAATTCGACCGCGAAATTTAAGCAAGGACTTACAAGACGAATACGTTTTTCTCATGACGACCACTTCATCACCATAATTGTCTCACATTAGAGCAACATAAATCTTTAATAAAGTGTAGACTTCCTCCAAGCGGTTCCTCTCCATCTTAATGGTACTTACAAAGTGATAACCGTGATGTCTCAAAAGGTATGCACGCAACCCGTTATCGGTATGAGTTTCTATTCTTGCTTTTGTTAAGGGTATTAAACTCTGAAAAAAAATTTGTTTTTTGATGTGCTTAGAGATGACATAATGAGCTTTGACCACTGAATCGACGAACAACTTATGAAACAAGAAGCACTTAAAACAAATTAGTGTTAGACGAGACAACAGTATGGAAGCCCTCCACGTACGATCCACGTTGATTTTGTTAAAAGTGCACAACTGATATGTGAGAAATCACATATCCTTTTTAAATCCAAAATGGCCCTAAAAATGAACAAATTGTGCAAATTATGCTTGTATATTGCTTGTTCTGTCATTTGTGATGTGTAGGTACGGATAATGCAAAAATCACAAGAAAATGGTCAAAACCGGACAAACACGGACACGGGAACGGATAGAGTGCACAAGAGCCGGAAGTTTCTAGCAAAAGGTCATCAAAAGTCAACCATTGGTCAACTCACAAAAGACAAAATCCTCAAAATACCCAAAATGCCCTTATTGTTAACTCATATTCACCATAAGTCCCTAAACCCTAACACCGTTATCCCATTTTTATAAAAGAGATAACGGTCGTTATCTCCTTTAACTATAAATTCTTAAAACCTTATAACCAAGCCCATTTAACCAAACCGTGGCCCATTCCTTTTATACCCAGGCCCAAGTCAAACCCTCAAACCCCTGGGTCAAACAAAGTTATAAAAAGGAAAGAAAAGGCGCGGGAAAGGTCGTTTTACTGTTCATCATCGTCTTCATTTTTACCTGCATAAAAAACAAAGGGTAAATCTCAATTGACGTAGCCAAAAGAAGATTCCAAGTACTATGTGCCATCTCAGCAAAGAAAACGTCATCCCTAGCTTTTGATTGGCCAAGACCCTCAAGGAATGACTACCGCGATTCCAAAAAGAAGCACACCAAAAAGGGGGAATATTACACTAAAATCAATGCAAAAGAAGCACACCACTCTAAAGATACGGGATTGCCACACTGGCAATCCGTGTGCCTCAATTTTGATCCAAGGGCTAAGAAGGGGCATCCAATGATTGGCAATGATTGAAAGGCCAAGATTAGAGTTCAAGAGGAGCGTATGCAGGGGTCTAGATCCTTCCCTCAGCTCCTATAAATACAAGGCCTCACTCACTCACAAGAGATATCTAGGAGTAGTTTTGAGTAGCTTATTATAAATTAGCTTTCAATATGTAATTTTCTTTCAAGTAATGTTTTAGCTTATTGTAGTTTTAATTTCACCTTTGTAATCAGCTCTTTTATTAATATAAGTTTAAGTTTTCTTATTGTGCTCTTCGTTTTTCATAAATTTACTTTTGTGCTTTAATATGGTTAAATAAGCTTTGAAACTATTCCATAAGCTCTCAAACTATTCATAAACTTCTAAAAACTCAATTACTTGGATTCTAAATGGAATTGGATGGCTGCTTATAGAATCCAAGTGGGTAATAGTGCTTGAGGGTCAAGCTATAGGATTAGACTAGGATTTGGTAATAAGCTTAAGCTGCTTTGGATAAGCTCTAAGTGAGCTCTCACCTCTGTTTAGCTGAGGTGTAAGGTACACTTCTCTTTTTAATTTCAGTTTTCCTTTGTTGTCATTTAAATAATTTAGCTTAACTCTGCATAATTGCTTAAACTGCTTATTTGTCTGCTTATTCCTATTAGTTTAGCTTGCTTATGCTTATTATAGTTGTCTTAAGTTAATAGTGCTTAATGATTAGTTTTAAATCTTCGTTTCTATAATTTATCTAAAATCAGTGAAAAAACCAAAAATATTAGCTTAAGTAAAATAGCTTATTATTCTGCTTATTTTCCTGCTTTGATTTAGGCTTATAGGGTATTGTTGAATTTAATTATTATCTGGTATCTAAACTTTGATCATTAAATTCAAATCTTATAAGTCAAAAATGAACTTGAGTGAAATAAGAGGGTGTTTGGGTCAAGCAGTACTAACTAAAGTTAGTACTGCTTGAGGCCATTTTATCCTTTGGTTTTCATTTGAAATTCCATATTTGGGTTTATAAGTGCAGGATTTATGTGTTGAATTAGGTTTGATTAAGTTTTCATAAGATTTCTAATTGTTAATTTGGAATCTATGATCATTAAGTCATTTCTAGTTGCATTTTAAGCTCAAGTAGGTTTTAGCTAAGTTAGTGTCTTATTTCATATTTTTTGGGGTGGTGTTTTTTAGGTTTATGGTCTTTTTAAGTGTAAGATCAGTTTTATGGTCCGGCATTTGTTGGATTTAAGATTAAGTCTTCGTTGGTGCCAAACTGCATTTAGCAGTGATAAACAACAAACCAACCATTTTCTAGTTTAAATATCAGAAGGTAATTGTAGGAGTTTGGGCTTGATATTTAGCATACTAGTAGGTTTAAGGTCAATGTCAATCTATCTCAACTTATTTTGTACCTAAAAGTTCATTTGCTTATATGTCTTTAAGCTTAAAAGTTGCTAATTGTCTTTTCAAAAGTTTACTCAGCATATACTAAGTACAATAAGCTGTTTTCAAGCCATTTTTTCATTGAGTAATTGATTTTCATAATGATTTTTAAAAGTTGTTTCATGTAGATTTTTGGTTAAGGTTTAAGATGGTATAAGCTCATTAAGCTATAAGGATCCATCTTTGAGCTTATTTTAAAGCTCAAAAGTGTCCGCTTGCTGTTGTATGTAGTTTTTAGCTTAAGTGCTTTTTGGCTTATTTGTACTTATCTGCTTAAATTCCTAGCTTATTTAGGTTTAATATAGCTTATTAGGTTATTTTTTTTTACAGTCAATTTTAACTTATTTCCTAGGTTTAGAACTTATTTTTTAGCTTTATTTGCATATTAGCTTAAAAATCTTAAGTTTTTAAGCCTTTTAGTACTTCTGTCGTTTATAGCTTTTTCCAGCTTAATGTCCTTGCTTATTTTTGTTTGTTTTTGCTTATTAGGTTTAGTATTAAGCTTGTCTTAGCTTATTTGCCCTTTTCATTTGCTTTTTAGTGCTTAAATTGCCCAAACAGTTAGCATTCTAAGCCTTTAAGAGTAAAAAGCTTTTCTGTCTAATTTAGCTTATTTTTGTGCTTATTTTAGGTTTATAAAAATAGTTGTTTTGCAAAAGTTGCTTATTTTTAAGTGTTTTCAAAAGTTGTAAAAAAACGGCAAAAATAAAAACACTTGGGATAGTGGGAAACCCCGGGTGAGCAAGACTCGAACCCGGGACCTCTACCACCATCAACCAAGCATTTTATCCCAACACACTCAACCATTGTGCTACAATAGCTCATCCGGTAGAGCTTTGCAAAATTTATTACTTACACCCTTTTTGAACCTAATAAGCCTAAGCCACTTCGTGGCTTATTATGGCTTTATATATAGACTTTATAGATAAGCTAGGGGGGGGTGGGGGTGGACCAGCTTATTTTTTTAGAATCTTTGCATCATTTAGAACTTTTCCTGTTTTTTTAGAATTTTTCATACTTGTTTGTTATTTTTTATTATTTTTCGTAGGTTAAAAATTTAAAAAGTCATTAAAAATAGAAAAAGTTTTTAGAAAATTACAAAAAATTAGTTTTTAGTTTTAGATTAAAGTATTTAGGTTTAAAACATTGAAAAAATCATTTTAACCACTATTAATTTTATTTTGATTTTTAGCTTTTTAAAATTAGTTTTAGACAATAGATTTTTATTATAAAAAGTAGTTAAAAATAGTTTTCTTAATTTTTATCATATTTTAGACTTTTCTAAAGTAGAAAATCATTTTTGGAATTTTGAGGGGTTAATTTGCTATTTTCTAGGATTTTAATAGATTAAATTAGTTTTTAATTCATAAAAATATATTAAAAAGCCAAAAAAATATAATTCCTTCTTAGAAAATTTTCTTTTATCATTTGAAAAGTTTAGAAACTAAGTTTGCATTTTTAGGAGTTATTAGGTCTTAGTTGATGATTTAGTCGCATTTTTAGGATTCTCGTTTTGCGTTTTTAGTTTAGATTTAGTGCCCTTAGTTGTTTTTAGTGTCATTTGCCTTATTTTTCTCTTAGATTTAGAAAATCAAATCCAAATCTTGTTCCATTCAAGCATCAATTCTCAAAACAACTCTCAGCTTTCAATTGCCTTCCTCGTTGGGGATAACGACCCGGGAATCATACTCCCGGATTACTATAATTGTGATTTTTTGATTCCTACCCTCTTATCCTTATATTATATATATTATAAGTATATCTTATATTTATATTTATATATTATATATTTTAAAAGGTGTAGATCAGAATCGATCAGTTTTTGGCGCCGCTGCCGGGGAGGATTGTCTACGATTGTTGAAGCCGTTTGAAAAAAAAAAATTGAAGATCCTTCGAAGTGAAGTTATTTTGTTTATTTTCATAAAAAATACAAAAATAATTTTCTTTTCTTTTATTAGTATATATAATATAAAAAATCAAAAATCTAAAAAAAAAAAAATCAAAAATATAAAAACATTATCCATAAAAAAAAAAAAAAAAATTCACCAAGTTGGTAAAAGAACACCAACAAATAATACTTTCAATTGAAGTATTATCCATCAATAAGTTCCCGAACCAAAGATCAAAAACTTACCTTTTGTGTCTCTTGCGACGTACGGCTCACCTTTTAAAGTTAAACAAACTCCTTTGTGCGTTTTTCTTTTGAAGAGTTACCGAGAAGCGAGTTGATTATTAGGTTTAAGTGTCTTATCTCATTGTCCGTATTTAAAATTTATTGTGAATACATTGTTGAAAAACCAAAAAAAAATTAGTATAAATTTTCTTTTTAAATTTTAGTGCATGCGCACTCGTTCTCAATCTCGTAATTCTAACCGTCAACAACAACAAGTCCCACCGACTTTTGTTGAACCATTCAATCTTGTTGAACCAATTGAAAATCAACATATACCCGTAGTTATGATGGATGTTACTCGTACTATGGCTCAATTGCTCGAAGCATCCACCGTGGGTTACGAGGATGCCATCGTTGTGCCCGAAATCACCGCGGACATCTTTGAGCTTAAGCACGGTTTGCTTACCCTCGTTCAAAACAAACAATTCTGCGGACATGACAAAGAAGACCCTCATGCTCACATCCGTTATTTCAACAAGATCACTTCTACGATGAAGTTCCCGAACGTCCCGAGTGCAGCCCGGATTTGGCTTGAAAAAGAACCCCCTCGATCGATTCTCACATGGGATGATCTTGTTTCGAAATTCATCAACAAATTCTTCCCTCCTTCCAAAACAACAAATCTTCGAAATGAAATCACGAGATTTCAACAACGATTTGATGAAACTTTCTACGAGGCATGGGACCGATTCAATGATCTTCTTTGAGCATGCCCACATCATGGATTTTCGGAGTTACATCAACTCGAACTTTTCTATAATGCTTTGAACTCTAATGATCAAGATTCATTGAATTCCGCCGCGGGTGGTAACTTTTTGGATAAAATGCCTCGTGATTGCCTAAGAATCATTGAAAGCAAATCCAAAGTTCGTAATTCACGTAACAAACCGGTTGTTGCAAAAGTGAGTTCGAGCAGTTCTACCCCCGGTATTTCTCCCGATGTTGCTGAACTTAAAGATATGGTGAAAGCTTTACTTCTCGAAAAGAAAAAAAAACAAAAAAAAAACCAAACCCAAGCTCCCACTCCCGTGAAAGCGGTCGAGGAAAGTTGTGTTACTTGTGGTGGTGCTCATTCTTACCGGAAATTGTCCCGCCACCGATGGCAACGTTTACGTGACCATAATTCCAAGAATTAATTTCCCACACTTGCAGCTGCTAATTTCAATCAAGGAAATACCGGTTACCGAGCCCCGATTGCTAATCAAATTCGACCTCCCGGTTTTCCTCCCGTTCAACAAAACCAAGGAAATAACCAAAACCGGGGGACCAATTACAACCAAAGCCAAATTTATCGACCTCCGATTAATCAACCCCCGGTTCACCAAGCTCAACCTTACCAAGCTCCAGCTCCGCAAACACAAGGTGTGACTAAGAACGATTTTGAAAGCTACGTCAAAGCTAATGATGCAGTGATGAGGAACATGCAAGACCAAAACCAAAATTTGCAAAATCAAATGACTAATTTAACGGACATGCTTTCCAAGTTTGTGAATTCCAATACCGCTTCTACTTCAGGTTCAGGGACACTCCCTAGTAATACCATTACTAACCCGAAGGTAGATTTGAAGGGTATTACCACCCGAAGCGGTGTTGCTTATCAAGGACCCACGATTCCTACTACTTCTTCTTCTCCTCCTAAAGTAGTGGAACGTGAAACCGAGGTGACAAAGGACACGGTGCCTCCTACTAATAACGGAAGTACCAAAGACGTCCAACCTCCGGTTGTCCCAAGTGTCCAATCTTCAATCCCAAAGTCTGAGCCCTGTTGCTCCCGTTAGTGCTCCGATGCCTAACTTGAAACCGTCAATTCCATATCCTTCGAGACGTAATGATGAAAAGCGCCGTGAAAAAGCTAACGACCAAATTGAGAAATTCTACAAAATCTTTCAAGATATGAGTTTCGAAATTAGTTTAGCGGATGCTTTGATTCTTATGCCAAAATTTGCCTCAACTCTTAAAGCCTTAATCGGAAACAAAGAAAAATTAAGTGAAATGGCTAGAACTCCTTTGAATGAGCATTGTTCGGCGGTTATCCTCAACAAGTTACCCGAAAAACTTGGAGACCCCGGCAAATTTCTAATACCATGTGATTTTCCCGGAATGGATGAGTGCTTAGCCTTGGCCGATCTTGGCGCTAGCATAAATCTCATGCCATTATCCGTGTGGAAAAAGCTTTCTCTTCCTGAGCTCACTCCTACTTGTATGACTCTTGAACTTGCAGACCGTTCGATTACCAAACCGATCGGTATCGCCGAAGATGTCTACCTAAAAGTAGGAAAGTTCAAATTCCCGGCCGACTTTGTAGTCGTAGACTTTGATGCCGATCCCCGAGTTCCTCTAATTCTTGGGAGATCCTTCTTAAAGACCGGACGTGCTTTGATTGATGTTTACGAAGGCGAATTAACTCTTCGTGTTGGAAAAGAAGCCGTAACATTCAATCTTGACCAAACTTCGAGATATTCCTCTAATTACGATGATATGACGGCGAACCGAATCGACGTCATTGAAATGGCTTGTGAGGAGTATTCTCAGGAAGTCCTCGGTTTCTCCGATGTGATCGCAAGTGGCAATCCCACTCCGTATTATGACCCGATCGTTTCTACCTCTTCTCTGACTCTCACTCCTTTCGGGGATAGTGATTTTCTTCTTGAGGAAGTCGATGCTTTTCTCGCTCTTGAAGATGATCCAACTTCACCGGAAGTTGATGACTCTTACTATGACCCGGAGGGGGATATTCTTCTTCTTGAATCATTTCTAGGTTATAGTGAACCAGGTATTATATTTAGGTCTGGGACCTATAACAGTATATGCCCCCTAAACGTGCATACCTGCTTAAATATATATCAATTATAATAAACATTTTATATCGTATATAAATGATGTAATTTATAAACATATTGTCATAATTAACTTTATACATCATTTTGTCCTTGAACCACTATTGATATGGTTTTCTCTCTGCCTCTGCATTATCTTTTCTCTACGTTTACGTCTGCCTTACGTATATTTTTTTTTATAGAAGTTGTCTATATAATACTAAATTTTTCCTAAGACATTGTGAGTGGCACAATGGTCTCTAAATGTTTCCAAAGACATCGTGAGTGATACGATGGTCATTAGAACTATTTCATAAATTTATATTATACTATTTTACATAACATTGAAACTTGTCACAGTCTTCCTACTTTATGTTATCGTACTATCCAAACCCGAAAGCAAGTTGAGCCCCATTCCCTCACCTTTGAAACTCCTACGTCGTCTCATACTGTCACCTAGAAGCATACCGATTAAGTTGAACATGAATTTAAACCGTCACCTTGCAACATTTCATCTTTAGGACACGACTTTGGGGAAGCCGACTTACTTTACTTTTCTTTTACTTCTCTTAATTTTAAAGAGAATGTCGGCATCGAGACAAGGAATAACTTCTGTAGAGATTAACCAGATTGTAGCTCAACGAGTTAGTGATGCTATTGAAGCTATCGCTATCTATAAGACAAAAATCCGCAGGACTCATGATCCGATGAATCAGATCATACGATAAGAAATCATGGTAGAAACGAATGCTAACAATAAGAGAAAGTTTAAAAACCAACCAAAGGATAACCGAGTGCCACAACAACCACCCTTCAAGAAATCAGATGTGGCAAAGGGCTTACACAATTGAAGCAATGGAAAGGAAGTCTTTATGCAAGTAAATTACCTCACAACAACAAGTGTAAGTTGCATCATGTTAGGCCGTGTACTGTGAAGTGTAGTAAATGTAAGAGGGTTGGCCACATGACTAGGATTAATAGGGCAGATTGATGCTGAGCAAATGAACCAAATCAGCCCATGTTGTAAATCTAAAGGCTACCATCACTTGCTATGAATGTGGAAGGTTAGGACATTTTAGGAATAAATGCCAAAAGTTGATAAATCAAAACCAAGTGAACCAAATTTGGAAGGAAAAAGCTCGTGAGAACTCTAGTGTCGTCAAAGACAAGACCAATGCTTAAGAAGAGATCTTTCCGCCTTACCCAGTGACCCAAGTCAAAGTCTTCTTAGACTATATTCACATTAGTATTTTTCTATAAATTTTGTTGTATTGAGTAGATGTTTTAAATTTCCTGTTAATGTAGGTGTCATGATGATTCCGTCAGTTACACTTATTTTCTCTATTTATTTATGTAAGCTACTCCTTAAATTACTACCATCTTATCAAATCATTTCGCTGCTAGTAATTTCTAACCGGACTAATAATACGTGCTCTCTTCAAAAATTAAACTTAAATCAACAATTTTTGAAGTATAGTCGATATCAATAATTTTAGTTCAAATTTATACTTAAATTTCTAAAACGAAATTTTCTCTACATCATGGTAATATAAAGTGTAAAAAAATGAAAAATGAGGTAACAATAATAATAAAAACTGTAGGCCGATAAAAGTTTACTGCATCTTGCCGGCTCACAACCGATGTTTGCATTCTCTAAAAAGGCACAAAGTAATTATCCGAGACTGAAAAAGTTTTGATGCATCTTGCCGGCTCACAACCTATATTGGCAGCCTTCTAAAGTTAAAGGATTTTCCTTAGTTTAAAGATGTGAAATATATCAGTGTAATTAATGTGATTTAATAAATATAGGGAAAACATCTCTAAAATTAAATATGCATTTTGAACTAAAAGACTATTTCGTTACTAAGTTATGAATTTATGTATATATCGAGGAAATCCAGGGTTTTTTGAAACCGAAGGTCTGTGAGTCCCAATACAATCTCGATGGGTGTCAAAAGCCTGGTCACTAAGCCGCAAGTTGGGAATGTGCCGAATGAAATTTCGCTACATGGTATATCTCTGCCTTCCATAACCCATTACTTTTTAGGTGGAACGTGACGCATAGAAATTATTACAAAAAGTAGATCTATGTTGAAATCAAAATAAGCACTATCACCTAAGATATAAAAATTTATCGGGAGCGAAAGGTTTTACAAGGATACAAGTATATAGTGTTTAGCCTCTAGCTTTATTTAACGGTGATTTCATTTTTAAGCTTGGTTTGGGATAAGTGAAAAATCGGGGACGATGAATTTATCCTTTTGGGCATTTTAGGATTGAAATGCATCTTATTCCGTGACCCTAAAGTTATAAAAATAACGAAAGTCAAACGTTCTAGTTAGTTGCTTAATAAGAAAAGTATGAAAAATGAGAAAAAGGAAAAATACAAAATAGTGTGTTGTGTAAATAAGTGTATATTATAAGAAATGTTCAAAACGGGGCTTCTATCCAAAATTTGTGATTCTTTAATTCCCCTTGATGAACACTTAGCTACTTTTCGAGGTAATTAGTCGAGGTGGATTGAGATTCTTGGTTTTCTAAAGTGTTTACTTATGGCATTGCGTGAGGACACGGCAATAGTTTAGTATGGGGGATTTTGGTATGTGCTTAATTACACATACCATTTACCTAGGAAAACGTGCCTAAAAGACTAAAAACATACCAAAAAACATTGGTATTTGTGTGTTTTACATTTATATTATGCAGGTAACGGATATCTAAGAAAAACAGAAAAACAAAGCCAACACGGACAAAACCGAGCACGGGAATAAAAAAAGCGTGAATAGTCAAAGCCAAGTCAAAAGTCAACACCTGAAAGTCAACGTCAAAGACGAAGCCAAAACCAAAGAAATACTTAATGGGCCAACCCGCACCCATTTAATAGGCCGGGTCAGCCCATTAGTGTTTATTTACAAGATTAAAAAGCCCAAAGTCCAAATCCAAAACCCTTTTAAATTATAACCGGCCCAAATCACACTTAACAGCCTGTTAACCCATAAACCCTTTACCCCTTTTGCATCGTTAGTCCTTAAGGACTAACATTGCTAGTCCAAAAGGACTAACGGTGCAAATACTTAACAAAGACAGGGCAAACTCCCGTTATACCAAATCAAACAATAAAACAGAACACCCTTCTTTCCTGTCATTTTTACTATTCATGTGTCTTCCTCCCCTGCACCTCAACCCCACATCCCACAAGATTGCCCAATTTCCACCCATGGAAATCCATCACTTCCCATTCGTTCAAGGGATGAAGACCAATCAAAGGCTTACATTATTGAGCTTGGAGATCCAGCATAATGGATGGCTATTGATAAGGGTTTCGAGCTACTCACACAAGAAACACACTCATAATCCCTCTCACTGAAGAAACACACATTGAAGACCCAAGACCTTTTGAATTTTCTTTTATAAATAGGGACTTTTGTAAGCCCTAAGAGGCAACTAGTTTTATAGCTTATTTAGTTTACTTTTTAGCTTATTGTAATTTTAATTCAAGCCTTGTAACGATTTTTTTATAATTAATGAAAAAGTTGAGGTTTTATGTTTAAATGCTGTGTTTTTTTATCATGTTCCATTGTTTTAAAAGTAACTCATAATTTCTTATAAGCCTATTAATTACTTATTATACGTCGTTTCACTTAAGCACTTTAAAACATTTCCATAGTTTAAAGTGTTTAAGTCCCTTTTCACTAACAAAATTCACTCAAAAGCTTGGAAGATAAGCCAGTTAAGGAAGGGCTTATGGGGTTATATTAGATTGCTTATTTATAAGTTGGGTAGGTCCTTAGAGCTTAATAGGGTTATATTACCCCTGTTTTGAGCAAGGGGTTAAGGTACACTCCATTTTTCATTTCAAAACTGCTTATTATCCTTCTTATGCTAATTAATATGTTTTGCTTATTTTGTTTTCTAAATGTCTGCTTATTATTGCTTATTAGTCCTTTATTAGCTTAGTTTAATATCTATTATTTCAAGTTTGAGCTTATTTCATACTTTGGTAGTGTAAAAATGACAAAACAGATTTTAAAGAGGTGTTTGGCATAAGGTACAAAATGGGTCAAAATAATATTGAGCTGTTTTGGGTCATAATTCCGAGTTTGACAAGCTCTTTTAGGAAGATTTAATCAGTTTTAATAAGGTTTTGAAGTTTAAATCTTAGTTTTGAATTTGTCTCTTTCAAATCTTAGAAACTATGGTGTCTAATATCGTCCAAATTTGCTTTATAATTAAGTATGCTTAAACATGTCCTAAAGGACTGTTTTATGCTTTTATTTCGTGTCTCAAGCAGAGAATGGATTAGTTTAATGTTATGTGTCAATGAGTATTAAGTAGTAATTCTGCCAAGCCGGTTTAGCATTAAATAGCCATTTTTCAATTCGCAAATTTAAGATAACAAAAGTTTGTTTTAGTTTCTACAATTGATATTACAAGTAGATCTTAGGGAAAATTTGATATGTTTTATAGCTAATTTGTAAGTTTATAGGCTTATAGATAAGCTGAATTTAGCATGCACTTAGGTCCTTAAAACAAAAAAACCAAAAGAATAAAATTTAGTGTAAACAGTACTTTTCATAAGCCTTTTTCATGGCTTATATGTTTTTCAAAATACTTTTTATTTGCTGATTCTGAAGCTTAAAGGTAACCTTTGTAGTTGGGGATATAAGTCTATTTTAAGCCATAAGGACCATTTCCTAGCTTAAAAATAATGCTATAAAGTGTCCCTTTGGCTGTTTGGTTAGTAGGTTTTGGCCTAACTGCTTATTAGCTTTTCAGAGCTTTTGGCTTGTTAGGATTGCTTAATTTATGCTTAGATTTGCTTAATAGGTTAGGTTTAAGTTCATGTTAGCTTAATTAGTTTAGGTTAGAGCTTATTTAACTGTGGGGGGGGGTGTTTTTTTTTTGTTTTTTTTTTTTTTTTTTTTTTTTTTTTTTTTTTTTTTTTTTGTGTGGGGGTGTTTTTTTAACGGCACTTTTAGTTTAGAAATTTTAAGTTTAAAAGCCTTTAAGTGATTATGTCCTTTAAGCTCAGTTTAGCTTATTTTTCTTTGCTAAATTTTGTTCATAAGTGCTTAATAAATGTAGTTTAGTATCTGTGTTTAGCTTATTTTTCCTTTTAAGTTCTAAAAATGCAAACAGTTAGCTATATTGTGAACTTAGTGTTAAAAAGCTTTCTGTCATCTTTTATAGCCTATTTTTTGTTGCTTATCTTAGGTTTTTAATAAAACTCACTTTTTAAAAAATTTGGCTTTATTTTTAGATCTTAAGCTTTCATAAGAAATTTTACAAAGATAAAAACATTGGGAAAAGTGGGAAGCCCAAGGTACCAATGCTCGAACCCTGACCTCTAAACACCCTCTACCAAACGGTATTTAACAGTCACACACACACTAACCACATCACCAGTAGTGCTATCTGGTGGTATTTTTCATAATTATATTAAATAAGGCCCCATTTTCAGCCATTAAGCTATAAGCCTTTTCGGCTTTTAACAGCTTATTTTGGATAGAGCGTTTCACCCCTTTTATTTTCTTAGATTACACTGTCCAAGCTACTTTTTGTAATTTTTTCAGAATTTTTTTAAATACTTTAGTATTTTTATTATTTAATTTAGATAAAAACAGGTTTTAATTCATAATAAATTGAATAAAAGTCAAAAAAATATAATTCTTTTTTTTAAATTTTCTTTTATCATTTAGGATTGTAAAAATTTATTTGCTTTCATTGGTTAAAATTGTAGAGAATTGTTATTTCTAAAGAAACTGATTTGTCCCTTATTGTTTTTCTCGTTTTTTACTTAATTGCTACGTTTTTGGTTTACTTTTCTTTGTTTCTTGCAGTGGGCAGTCCTCGGCAAAGAAAAAACAAGCATTTTCCAACCTATACACTATGCAGCAAGACTATGAACGAGCTTAAACTCATACAACTACGATCGAAAAAGATTTACTTGCAGTGGTGTATGCCTTTGTAAATTCCGTTCATATCTTGTTATTTCCAAAAGCATAGTGTATACTGACACATTCTGCCATCAAGTATCTCTTTTGCCAAGAAGATGCTAAGGACAAACTCATGCGGTGGATCCTATTTGCTCCAAGATTTGATATTGAAAATCGAGACAAGAAAGGAGCCTAGAATCTCGCCCCCCCGATCATCTGTCCAGACTTGAAAATCCTCATCAGACAAACTCGAGAACAAAGAAATAAATGAAGGCATTTCACTCGAAACTCTTGGTTCTATTGCTCTTCAAGAGTCAAAGTACCCCATGTTAGCCGATTTTTTGCAAACTACCATGCGGGTGAAATTCGAGTATCAAGGTAATTACATCCCAACAAAAAAATAATTCTTCAAGGATGTCAAGCATTATTTCTGGGTATGATCGCCTTCTCTGTTTAAGATCTTGCTGATCAGTAATAAGACGTTGTGTTTCTGGCAATAAGCTTTAGACATTCTCAAAGCGTTGCCACAGTGGACCCACTGGGGACACTATGGTGCCATTACACAGCAAGAAAGATCTTCGATTCAGGATTCTATTGGCCCACCATCTACAAGGGATAGCCCATGAATTTGTCACCCGTTTGTGACATTTGTCAAAGTCAAGGATTAATTACGGCAACGCGATGAGATGCCTACAAACTCCATCCAAGTTTGACGAAATCTTTGACTCTTAGGCATTGATTTTAATGGGCCGTTCCGTCTCAAGAGGGAACAAGTACATAACTACGTGGCTGTTGACTAACTTGTCAAAATGGGTTGAAGCAAAAGCGCTCCCCACCAATGATGCCCGAGTTGTTTGCAAATTTTTAAAAACTCTCTTTTCTCGATTTGGTGCCCCCCGAGCTATCATAAGTGATCGCGGAACACACTTTTGCAATGACCAGTTTACAAAGGTCATGCTTAAGTACGGAGTCACTCATCGTCTCTCCACCGCGTATCACCCACAAACAAGTGGGCAAGTTGAGGTGTTAAATCGTGGTTTAAAGCGTATTCTTGAGAGAACCGTGGGAGAAAATCGTGCCTCCTGGTCGGACAAACAAGATGATGCTTAAATGGGCCTTCCGCACACTTACAAAAACACCCATCGGGTGTACTCCATATAAGCTAGTGTATGGAAAGGCATGTCATCTACCGATCGAGTTAGAGCACAAAGCCTACTGGGCCCTCAAGCATACAAATTTTGATGTTCAAACTGCGTTGCTCACAGAAAGTCACTAATGAACAAAAAGAACTCGTGATCACGCCTACGAAAACTCTTTGATCTATAAAGAGAAAACCAAGAGGATACACGATGCTAAGATCAAAAACCGCGTTTTTTCAACCCGTTGGTGAATCGTGTTCTCCTTCACTCTAGACGTAAAGATTTTCTCGGCACATTGAAATCCCGTAGGTCCTGACCATTCACCAATTTCCAAGTTCCTTTATGCACCGTCGAGTTATCTCAGAACTCCTGGGCCCAACTTTAAAGGTGTAATGGTCCTCGAAATAAAACACTCCATGAGGTTAGGGAACATACCAACCGAGGTTGTTCCCGGATCTCTATAACGTTCCCCATGACCAATAAATTCGGGGGACGGGTTCTCCAAGCGTCGGGACCTAAACAAGCGCTTCGTGGGAGGCACCCCATGCTTAGTCAGTAGTCAGTTATAAGATAGGGATGTTTTTTGTGTGAGAAGGCGACATTTTTCCTATTACCCTGTTTTTGCCATGTTTTGTGTGCTGTGTTGTATGTCAGGTAGTTCCCATTTTGTGAAGACACCGTGCTTGCATTATCCACATGAGTTTCACATCCCTCAGTCTTCATTTTGGCATCAGTATCCAAGATCTAATCGACTAACGTTTATATCTTTGGCACACTTCATAAACGGCCTTAGATTTACGTAGGAACCCCTTTGAAACATCGAGGACGATGTTTAGTTCTAGTATGGGGGGGATCTTCGATTTGATTTTTGCCTGCAGTCGTTGTTATCACGTAATCCCGTTTTTACCACCAAATTTTTGCAAAATAACCAAAAAAACTTAAATTTAAAAATTTCAAAAATAAAAAAAGTGTTTTGTTCACAGTTATTGACTTCCTAATGGGTAGAATGAGAAAAAATTTTTGACACGATCGGGCGGTTTAGATCCCAAGCTAGTTTACCTCAACTTACCGCTTGTAGGCTAACTTTCACGAATTCGAATGCTTCGAATTTTGAAAAAGGTGAAGAACAAGAAGTCGATAAAAGTTAAATATAAGTTTATGTGCTGAACAAAAACTTAAATAGAAACTATGTTGCATTTTTCTCCCATTAGTTTCGTATTCAACTCTTGAATCCACCCTTTCTTTGCCTTATTACCAAGGCCTTGAATTTTTAAGGACATAAAATTCATCTAAAACCGTGATAATCTCCATGAGAACCTATAATAGATTCTATGTTCCTTGAGAACCTATAATAGATTCTATGTTCTTCATGCATCCATCCATATTGTAGCCCATTGTTTGACCCACCTTTATTAATTCATCCATCACATCAAGAATTGAGCCACTTGCTTTAAACTTAGGAATGGAAGTTTTACCTATTTGATCAGATGAATCCATTTCGTTGTTATTAGCCAAAATATTCTTTGATTGAGAAATCTTCTCATAATTGAACTCCATGACATTTTCATCAACTACCTCAAGAGTGAAACCTGGAGGGAATTGTGGTTCATCACTCTTGGTTACTTCTGGTTCTTTTTTCTTTTTTAAGATTTTATAAATCTCAAAAGGATCTTCAGATTTGTTAAGATCAATTGGTTCATTAGAGTTGGAAGGTTTATCTTTTCCATGCATGCAACTTGAGTCAGAAACGTGATCAATATCATCTTCATTATCAAAATCAAAATTACCACAAAATCATGATTCATCATCTGAAGAGCTGCTATCCTCCTGTTCAACATCGAAATCTGACACCAAGCTTCAAGTTCTATAACCCGAATCCAATAAATTTAGCCCTTAATAATGATCTTAATTTTATCATTAATAATCAAGTAAGGTTTGATTTTCAAGCACAACCTTTTGAATGAAAGAATTGAGTTTTCCTTGTCTTCTACATCAGTAAGTTCGCCCCATTGTGAAACTATTTTAGCAAACGTATTACGAGTATACGCTTTTATTGGAAAACCTTCAACAAAAATCCAAACAATTCTTTCATTTGAAACAAACGAATTACAAGCCGGTTTTAACTCAGAAAACCATGATCTCACACCCATATGTTTGCTGATCTTTTCTTTTGATACTATTGAATCCATCTCTATTAAACCCAACATTTCGCCTAAGTAAGACAATTTAACATTCTCAAAGCCTTCATTTGTAAGAATAAGGTAAAGGTTAGACATCGCATTAATATCTTTAATTTTCCCCATCAATGAAGAAGAGAAATCACGTTCAGCAATACACGAATCATCAAGCACAATGGCAGGAGAAGAAACAGTTGGAGAATTAGGTGGTATGTGCTTAATTACACATACCTTTTACCTTTAAAAACGAGCTAAAATAACCAAAATCGGACTTAAAATGCCAAATATATGCTTGTTTTGCTAATTGTATTGTGCAGGAACGGATAACTAAGAAAAGGACAAAAAACAAAGCCAAAACGACAAAACCGGACTCGGAATGGAAAAGACTGTGAAAGACAAAGCCAAATCGAAGCCGAAAAGTCAATCAAGTCAAAAAGTCAACAGAAAAGTCAACTGGTCAAAGTCAAAGTCAACCCCGACAAATCCAAAAGTCAACATGTGAAGTAATATAAGTTTGAGGGTTAAAATTGCCAAAACCCTAAACTTGTATTAAAAGAGGAAAAGAGGAAAGTAAAGACAAGGGTTGATTTTGCAAACTTCTCAAAGTAACAAGGAGGGGGGCAAAACTGCCAACTCTCCTAACTTGTACCACCAAGGACGAGTGGTGCAAAAGGTGTTATAACCTTTGGGGACTATTTCTGCCAAGTCCCCAAAAGTTATAACACCACAAGGACCATGGATGTAACAAGTTATATAACTTTGAGGGGCCATGTTTGCCCAATCCCCAAAAGTACACCCTGTCACCCCCAACCTGTTATAACAACTTTCTTTTCCCGCCCTTTTTGAACAAAACCCACTCACGGGTTAACACCCTCTTCTTTTACCCTGCACCTCAAAAAATCCATGGACAAACCATTCCCCCCTCCTCCACTTCCTTTCCCAGCTACAAATGTGCCACGTTGGCAATCCAAACCCACACATAACCTCATCTATGGCTAGAAATACTCGACTTGGAGACCAAGGACTATCAAGGGCTACGATTTGCTTGGTATTGCACTCACACAAGTAGCACATCTCCTTTTATGTGTGTACAAGAAAGCACAAGAGCTGGAAGACAAAAAGGGAAGACACAAGACTTAGTCGTTTTTCTCTTCCTATTTAAAGGCTTATGTAACAGCCATTGTGCCAGATAGTTTTTAAGTAGTTTTTAAGTTTTAAGTTAATCTTATGTAATTTTACAAGTTTTTGTAGTAGCTTTTAAAAAGTTTAAAAAAGTTTCTTTGTACCTGTTCTTGTCTTAATGAAAAATTCAGTGAAGGTTTTGTTTACATTGTGTTGCTAAGCCTCTTTATCTTACTCTCTTTTTATCTTACAATCTCTCTTTTCAAAAATTTCTAAATAAAAGTGAGGGAAATTCAAAAGGAGCAAGGGTTACTGTTTGATTGAAAAAGCATGGAAGAATGAGCTAAAATGGAAGGCTTATTGGGTTTATGGCTTAGTTTAGCTTAATTATAAGCTGGGTAGGTTTAGAGCTTATTTAAGTCTTCACAAAAATCCTTTTTGAGAAAAGGATTTAAGGTACTTTACTTTTAAATTTTGCTTATTTACTGTAGCAATAAGCTTATTTAGCTTATTGTTAGCTTATTACTGTTATTGTACCTATTAATGCTTGTTTATGCTTGTTTAAGCTTTTCATTTCATTTGTATGCAATTTTAGATTAAAGCTGTCAAATATAGCATAATTTTGTCCTTAGCTTATTTTTATCTCAAAAGTGCTTATTTAACTTTCTTGTATCTTTTTATAATCCTAAGTGTCTAAGCATCATTAGTATTTTTTAAAAATTCCAGCAAAACTTAGTCTTTTAAGTCTTTAAAACCATTTTTAAAAGATTAAGGGGGTGTTTGGGTCAGTGTCAAAACGGGTCAAAATGGGTTTAAGTTTGGGTTATGGTTATCTAAATAGTTTTAGTTTAGATTTTTAAGGTTGTATTAAGCTGTTTTTAAAAGTTCCAAGGTTTTAAAATTGTTTTCAAAGTTTTTTAAAACTATTTTAGAAACTGTGAGATTCTCACATACACCACAAGTGCTTATTTAGTTAAGCACTTGTGGTTTGAGTTTAAGCATCAAAAGAGTGTGTTTTGTGTGTCTAAAAAAGGCTGTCAAAAGCCCTTTGTCTTCTGACTTTGGTAAGTCAAAGTTCACCAAATCTTTTTAGTGTCACAGTTTTTAAAAACCCATAGCCCTTTTTCACCCTCAAAAATAAGCAAGCTAAAATGGTTTTTAAAAGCTGAGAATTGGTGCACAAGCCCATTTGCTAGAATACTCCATCTGTTTTAGCTTAACTTTTTGTTTAGAGCTTATTTGACAGCTTTTTATAAGCTGTCAAATAAGCCCTTGAGGCTAACCTTAAGGCTCCCCTGGTGCAAATGGGAGACTTTAAGTCCCTCCTTCTTAGCTTTTTGTCTTATAAAGCCCAAGCTTCTTGGCTTATTTAGAGAGCTTATAACCTCTTGTATAAGCTCTCTAAGTTTCGCTTTTAAGAAGCTTGTTTGTTGGCTTATTTCTAATCAAACTTGGCATTTTGACTGTTTTTTGCATAACTTAGGCTGAGGGATTGCTTATTTTTGATTCTGGCTTATTGAGCTTATTCCATAAGCTCAAAATTGTTTCCTAGTAGATTTTTAGGTTAAGTTAGACAGTAAGTTTGCTTATTTCCCTTTAGGTAGCTTATTTGAATGCCCAAGTTGAGCCTTTTTACCTTTAAGCTTTGTTTTAAGATTTTTCTGTCATGATACGCTTTCCAAACAGCTTATTAGTTAGCTTTTCCTTTTCTTTTTAGCTCATTTAAGTTAGTTTAGACCACTTAGCTTATTTTAGCTTTTGTCCTAGCTTAATTCGACCCTAAGTCCAAAAAAGACTTAGCATTTTTGCCTTTAAGCCCAAATAAGCCATTCTGCCACTTTTAAGCTTATTTATTAGCTTATTGAGTGCTTTTCATAAAAAGCTCTAGTTGACAAAGTGTAAGCCCTCGAGCTTAACAAACTGTGCTTCTTTGAGTTTTCAAAAAAAAAAAAAAGGGGAAGACGCTTGGTCGGTGTGAGCAAGACTCGAACCCTGGGGACCAAGGATACTTCCCCTTTTACACACACACTCATACACTGCGCCCTTGGGTCTTTTTATCGTTAAAGGACTCGTAAGGGCATTAATAATATAAGTCATTTTGACAATAAGCTTATTAATATAAACTGTTTAGCTTATTTTCGGGGCTTATTTCTTTAGTTATTTTTGTTTCTTATTTTTTTCGTAGGGGAACTTTTATAGAGTAAGTATTTTTAGAAAAATTTTTCAGAATTTTTGTAATCGTTTATATTTTTTACTAATTTAATTAGTTTAAATGTTTATTTAATTCATAAGTATACAAATATTATCAAAAATATTTTGCTTTTTTAGAAAATTTTCTTTTGTCATCTAGTTTGTAGGAAAATATTAAATTTTTTATAGGGTCATTTTTACAATTTTTTCATCTTTTAAAGAACGGGTCCGGGTACGGGATTTTGTTTTGACTCGTTTTTGGGTCAAACGAACTCCGTTTTCGGTCTAGTCTTTTTCATTCTTCGTTATTTGATCCCTAGAGTAGTTTAGAAGCAAATTTCTTCGTAGGTTTTATTTTTAAAGATTTTAGGTTTTTCCCCCTTTTGTTCGGGATTCGGGCTCTCGTTTTTTTTTCTTAGGTTTTTTTTTTTTTTATTTTAATTTCGTAATTTCAGGTTTTTCTTAAACGTTTTAGTCCGTTATTATCTAATGTGACTTTTTCAACTCCCCAAAACCAATCCTTCCTTCAAACTCATATCTTCGATCGTATCAATTCTACCAGTCCACGCCTCGTTGGGATATAAACGACCCGGGAGAAGCTCTATATACTTTGGTTTTATTGTTTTGTGATTTTTACCACTTATTTATATATTTGTGTTTTTAATATATATTATTATTATTTTACGGTGTGATCCCACCAATCAGTGTTGGTATGGTGGAGCTTGCATACACTTGGTTTTTGTGTTTTGACGGTTTTGATTTTAGTTTCCTACACGGTTTTGGTTAAGTTAGAGTTGTGTTCCTTGATAACGGTTGTGGTTGGTTTGGACATTTCGGTTGATTGAAATATCCAGGTGGTTGTCTCTTTGACTTGCCAAAGTGGTCTATGGTTGGTATCTTGGGAGAAAATTACACCTACGGCTGAGGTATGATGTTGAATTTTGTTGGATATGGTCTTGAAATACGGGAAAATCGTGTCCACCTATGAGTAATCGGACATTGGTGGAAATGAGGGTGGGGTCCCATTGGCTTCACCCAGAATGACAATAGTTCGGCTGTGGTCGGGAGGGGGGAGGGGTTGGCGTGGGGATGGACGGGGCGGGATGGTGGGGTCGGGTGGGGGACGGGGACGGAGGGGAGATGGGGTTCGGGCAGCGCATGGAGGTTGGTTTTGGGCTGGGCAGTCGCAGATGCAGGGTGAGGTATTTGGTTTGGGCTAGTGGGTTGAGAAGGGGGTTAGAGTTTTGTGGGTGTGAGTTGGGGTGAAGGATGGAAGGGGTAGTGGTTTATGAGTATGCTAGGGGTGTTGGTGGGGGTGGAGTTGATGGATTGTGTTGCGCTTGGGATGTGATATGGCTTTATTGTTTTTGTTTGTTTGCAGGTTGGCCGTTCTGAAGGGTGATGAGATGGTTTTGGTTGGTGCTGTTTGATGCATTCAATGGTCCGTGTTGTGTGGTGATTGCTGGCTTGTGTGTATGTATCTCTTTTTTTAGGGGTTTAGAGCTTTGCAGTGCCTGGAGTGGTGGTGGGCGGTGTTAGGTGGAGGTTGACTATTAATTGGTTTTTTTTTTTTCCTTTTTTTCATTTTTTCCTTTTTTCTTTTTTCTTTTTTTTATTTTTTTTTATGTATCTCTGGCTTCTTTTTTTTTGTTATTTTTGTTTGGCTGAAATGTTTTTTTTTTATAGTTCTGTTTTTTTGCAGATTTGTGATTCTTTATAGTTTATTTTATGGCTTTTTTTTTTCCGTTGGTCGTTTTTTTATCTTGCAGGTGCGGTCTTGTTCGTGTTTCTATTTTGCAGAGTTAGGAGGAGTTACAATCTTTTTCTAAAGCTTCCATTTCATTCATCATTTGGTTTATCTTAATAGTCATCTTATCCTAGAGAGAAGCGGCTATTTGTTGCATATCGAAAGAATTATTAGAAGATGAAGAATTGGAAAGAGGAGCATCCGTACTCACTCTTGAATCATTAGCACGACTTCTAGAGTAACAAACTTTTGACTTGCTTTCAATAACTTGCTAAACACTTTTGAGGGATTTTGTCTAAGAAGTTGCCACCTGCTGCCAGAACTCTAGGCATCTTGATCGTTTGAATTCAAAGAATTGTAAAAAGTATCGAGTTGGTGGAGTTCCGAAAAGCCATGGTGAGGACATTGACGAAGGAGTCCTTTAAAATTTTCCCATAGCTTCGTTAAAGCTCTCGTTAAGGCTTTCGTTGGTTTTTGATAAAAAGTAATGATCTCATTCCGATAGTAAGTGGTTTTTTTTGAATGGTGGATAGTATTGATTATGGAATTTTGAAACATGGTCGTCATGTGGAGATTGATTTGGTGGTTCCTTGTCTAACAATCCTCGGGCTTCACCGTCTAGAGAAACAAAAGGGAATAAGCAAAGTTAACGAAGTGTTTGGAACTTCTGGATGTCTAAACGTTGAGTGTACTTATTAAAAATCGAAGGTGATTGTGAGGGTCTTGTCTATCCGTAAATTTATTGGCTTTGCACAAGATTATTAAGGTTGTTGAGATCAAAATTTATTAGCTCTTGGATCGGTGGATAACTTGCATCTTCATTACTCAATAGGTGCTTGTAACATTTGGGCCAATGTTCGATTGTCGGCCATATTGGAACAACGTTTGTTCAAACTATTTGGGTTCTACCGGAAGATGTTGTGTCGACGTCTGCGAGTTGCGAACGAGTGCGCATAAAAGGAAAAAACTACAAATTAAAGAAAACTTTACACTAAAATATATATTTTTTTTTAAGAATTTTACGGTTACACGAAAGAGACTTAAACCAAATAATCAACTACTTCTACCGGGTAGCTTCTTGAAAATTTTTCTTTTCAAGGTGAGACCGTACTGTTAGAGAACAAAAGGCAAGTTTGAAAATCTTTTGATTACGATTTGGAACAATTTGCTAGTTAACCCGGAAATTAAAATGATCATATCTCAATAGAAGATATTATTTTTTGGTGTTCGATTACCAATTTGTTTATTTTATTTCTTTTTTGTAAAGGACAATGTTTTTATTTTTGATTTTTTCTATGTTTTTCTTTTACTTATACTAAAAGAAAGGAAATATTTTTTACTTTTTATTTTTTATGATTTTTTTTTTTACTTGAATTTTTTTATACATGTATGAAACTGTCGAGATCCGATAAGGATCTTCAATCCAAATCAACAAACACCAATCGTAGAATCGTAAACACTGGTCCCGGAACGGCGCCAAAACGATTCGGTAGTTTAACACACGTTAAATATATATAAAAATATAATACTTTTAAAAGGAAATTAAGAAGATTACCAAAGTTACCTGATAAAATTCACTCTCAAAATATATATAATATAATATAATATAGTTTGTTTTGACCGGGGAACACGTATGGATACCCTGGGTTCGTTTTTCCAAAGACTCGTGAAATTGAAACCACGTTTAGGTTCGGATCCTGATTTGAATGAAACAAAGATATTTTGGATAAGCTATTACTACGAAATTAAGAAGCAACAAATAATGACAATTAAACAAGTAGACAAATTTTAAAATCCCTAAAAATGTAAACTAAAATTTCACTAAATAAAGGGAAAACATTGCCGAAATTATTAAAAATAAAGCCCTGATTTTTATCTTTTTATAAAAGTTAATTGAACTATTTAAATTAACCCTAATTACTAATTAAAACTTAATAAACTAATTAGAAACTTAACTAATGGACTAATGGTGCAAAGATCTAAGAGACTAACAGAGAAACTAACAGACTAACGGAGGGACTAACTGAAAAACAACTAGGATTGAAAAGTTACACATTCTACCCTGAGAATCTACCCCGATCACAATTTAAGGCCCGAATTAAGGTGAGATTTGTAAAAGTGCTTAAAATGAAAAACTCAAAGAAGCAAAGTTGTAGAGGGAGCTAGTGGGAACAACTTTAATGAAAAGACTTATATCTAAAAATCACTAATAAGCTCAATAAGAGCTTATTAAGCAGCTGACCTCAGAAAGTAGGGCTTAACCCTTGGTTTTAGAAAATTAGCTATAAAAAACTTAATACTAGATAAAAATGCAAAAGGAAAGAAGTTCTAAAGAGCTTATGATGTGATTAATCTATAAATGAAAAGAAATTAAAGCTTAAACTACTTTTATGCTACTGAAATTGATCAAGAACTAAGCAAACTCAGGAAATAAGCAAAGTGGCTCAAAATCAAAATAAGCTAAAAACCTTAATAAGCTAAACTAGATTCTAAAACTTAAAAGGCTTATAAAACTACTTATATTCTATCTAAATAAGCTAGAAAAGCTAGACCCATAAGCAAATTCAACAACTTTGGACTCTACTTAAGTTCCTACTGATTTTGGAATTTTCAGGTTTTTATGACTTTTGACAGCTAAATTAAACTAAGGAAATAAGCTAGAAACTGCAAATAAAGACTTAAAATGTATTAAGCTATATGAAAACTTAAATCCTACTGAATTTAATAAGCTAAATCCTAAAATTACTTATCTAAATGAGGCTGAGAACACAGCAGTACTAACTGAGGTTAGTACTGTTAGTGTAAAAGTTCAGCAGAACTTTCTAGTGAAGGTACTGCTGATTTAATTTGATTTTTAAGAACAAAATTAAACTATGAAATAAGCTAGAAAATGAAAACTAAAGCTAAATTCATAATAAACTATAACTAAACTTAATACTACTGAATTAGCCAAAATCTAAGCTAACAGTACTAACTTGTGAAAGCAGTACTAACTTGGAAGTTAGTACTGGTAGTGCAAAGGTTCAGCAGTACTAACTGAGGTTAGTACTGCTAGTGTAAAATCAAGAGTGCACTAAACCAAACACCCCTTTTAGACTATGACAGGTTTGAGAAAAGCTTTTTAAGAGAAATCTAGTGAACAAATACTAAATACCAGATAAAAACTAGCTTAAAACAAACTTAACAATCATGATTAAACAACTGATTAAGCCTTAATCTAAGATCTAAACTATTTAAACTAATATTTTTGGATTTTATGAATTTTTATGACAGAAATTAGTAACTAATGATCTATAACTATTTAAGCAAAAACAGACTAGAACATATAACTAAATAGTACTAGAAAAGATATTTAAACACTAACAAGCAAAGAGAATAAGCAAATAAACAGATCTAAACATAGCAAGCAATAATATCATTATTTAAAACTAGAATTTAAAGGAAAATGAAAGAGAAACTTACAAACTCCTCTAGCTAAACAAGAGGAACCAATAAAGGCAGCTACAAGCTCTCTAGCTTATTGGATAAGCTAGAGTAAAGTCCTTGGGATCTCTTCCAAGTTAAGATCCCCTTCCAAAAAGAAACTCTAATCCAATAAGATCCATAATAGTTTTAACTGATTTAAGGTTTAGATAAGATTAATATCGAATTCAAACAGCTCTATTTCAGCTTATAGACTGAAAGAGCTTATTGTGAGCTTATTGAGACAATATGACTTATTAAGAGAGCTTAAAGGTTGAAAATAAGAAGAGCTTATGACAAATTGAGACTGAATTTCATTAATTGAAAACTGAATTACATTACTAGAAAAGGAAAATTACATTTAAGGAAAAATACGAATTTAAGCTACTAAACATTACTAAAAACTGATAAAAAAGGAAAAACTGGATGTCTCGTGTATGAGCGGATGAGGCTCTATTTATATGCCCAGCTGATGCTTTCTAGGACCTCTTTGCCTTGCTCACCAAACTTTTATCCGGCAATCATTCTTCAATCATTTGATCTATATTGTGGGACGTTGGATCATTTTGTGGACACCTGAGGATTGCCAGGCTGGCATTCTTTGATGTGACGTTTGTGTTAGTTTTGTGAGTGAGTTTAGCGCAAAACCCATCACAATTTGTGCTTCTTTCTTTGATTACGTGGCCTTTGAGCTTGGGCTAGGATAAGTATTCCCTTGATTAGACTAATTTGACCCTTCATTTGTGCTTGCGCTTCCTTGAATTGACCAACGCACCCTCTAATTTTGATTTGCCCTTTGTTTTACCATGGGGGGTGAAATGAAGAAGACGGATGAATAGTAAAAGGGGTTCCCGCTCCTTCTTCGACAGTTAAAACTGTTGAACTTTGGTGAGATTGCACATTTGGTCCTTGTCTTACTCTTCCAAGTTATAAATAACTTCTGAAAATTGTAAAACTAGTCCTTGTGTTTTACTGAAAGGAGAAATGGGCTAAGATTTTCGCTTTCGGGGCTTCGGCTTTGCACTCTTTTGATTCTCGTGTCCGTGTTTGCTTGATTTTGACTGTTTTCTTGTGATTTTTGACTTATCCGTACCTGCACACACAAAACACAAATACAAACATATTTTTGCCATTTTTGGGCTGTATTGGGTTTAATTGGGTTATTTTTGGTACAAATGGATATGTGTATTCTACACTTATCAAAATTCCCCAAACTAAACGATTGCGTGTCCTCACGCAATATCACATGCCTTATAACCAAATATCTCAAAACTTCCCCAAATTAAGCCTTTGAAAAGTAGCAAAGAGTTTTGTTGAGAGAATTAAGAGATCACAAGTTATAAAACACCCGAATTCCCATTTTCTAAGATTTTTCTCTTTTTATGATTTTTCTTGATAATTGACTACCTAACTACAACTTATTTGTGTTGACATAATGTATTGTTTTCATTACCTCATACCTAAATTTATTTGTGTTGACATAATGTATTGTTTTCATTACCTTATTGGTAACTTTAAGGATCATAGAACAAAAAGCACAATTAAGTGTCTAAAAGATAACTTCATCCTCCCCGATTTTTCACTTCTCCCATGCTAAGCTTAAAAAATAAGATCACTGTTAATTACGAACTAACATGCTAATACTACTTATAATTACAGCTTGTGAATTCCTCTTCCCGACATAAATCATATATTAAGGTGTGTGTGTGTGTTCAAATTAATTTAAACCATTAAATCTACATATTAGATAGTTGAAATCCGATCAAGCTTTACACATGGGCCTTTTGGGCTAATGTTAATCACTTAGAAGAATCACAACTCAAAGCAAACAAAAACCTCCTTAGCTAAGACATCGTTGGTTCACTTGTCCCATGAATGACTTTCTTCTCTAGCGATCCCACCGTTATCGGGTAAGTGCTAAGGCTTTTGACACCCCATCCGGAGAATACTAACCGAAATGTATGAACTTCCGATGAAAAAGCTTTGTAGACTTTTGCAAACCTTAGCTCAAAAAAAGAATACCTTGGCTTTAGAAAATGAAACTTTTACTATTTATTTTCTAACTTTGCAACTTTACTATTCACTTTATTAGGTTAGGAATTGGTATCACTTTTCTTTCAACGACACATCGGCCTCGCCTCCGACAAGAGCTCGCGTACTTATTATGATATCAATCCTAAATATACATCCTCTATCCTTTCTTTCGATGTCACATCGGGAGCGAACCGACAAATGCCCATGTACTTTATTGCGATGGAGATTGTATATTAATTATTAATACTTAAGGATTTATAACTTGCATCCTTTTTATTTACCAACTTTATTTTATAGATTTTTTTTATATATATATATTTTTTGGATTAAAAACTGATAACACTAATTACTTGATTTAACATATTATTTTTTCAAATAGAAAAATTTCGTTTTAGAAAACCAAAGAGAACACGTATAATTAATCATTTTAAGAGCTCCTGGGAAGAAGAATCACAAGTTATTCTTATAAGCCTTTAAGTTTTCCAAATAAACTTTGTTTAGCATCCTAATTTGTAAACAACACTATCATCTCTTATTCTTCACAAAAGAAATTTGCAAATACTTAGCCTATATAAAATCCAACTCGGCATATTTAAAATCTACTTGAGATTAGCACAAGTTTTATTGACTAATGGATTTCAGTATAGCAATGTTGTAAAGTCTATATGAGACTAGCACAAACGAATCATCATTAATTGTTAAGGGAGAAGCTAGAACTCTACACGTCTCGATCGGTCTCGTCAAAAATTACTTCTTATTCTTACCAACGGAAAACCTACATTTTTGTCTTATCACTTTTATTTTTTATTTTATTTTTTTTATATGAATTTTTTTTTTTTGCTATTTTTGTGGGAAAACGGGTACGTGAGAACAAAACAATAAGCAAGCAACATCAAATCGATAGATTCCCTCCCCAAACTAAAACGAAACATTGTCCTCAATGTTTAAAGTCGGGACTCTACGAAAATCTAAGCTGTTTATGAAGTATGCAAAGATAAACGTTAATCGATTATGATGAAAGGATATGGACCTCCCCAAACTAAATTCACACAAAGGATGAGAAGCTCGAGTAAAACGGATACACAAATTCCTGGACGCGAGAGGCTTCATTGAATGTGTTTGGAGAGTCCTGCAAAATTAACTACAAACAACGCAAAACATCGAGAAATCGGAAAGAGAACAAGCCTCTCTCAACACAACTCATTTAGATAAGAGTACATGTTAAGACTGGGGTGACTCCATACGAAGCGGCTTGTTTTTTATCACCGAGTCACAAGCTTCGACTCGATCCCTGAATTTTATGTTGTCCTGTAGGGAAAGTCTGGAAGGTCCGGGATAACCAATGTGGTGCATCCCCTCCTTAGTAAATGCTTCAATCTGGTGGCAGTTGACTTTGAAGTTAGAACCATCGGTATGAGACAACTTGGACAGTTGCCTATGGTAAAACTTCGGTGATTGAAAAGGTCCGGACATCTGGGACATTGGAGGGTTAATTACTAATTGTTGGGGGCTTGTTGGAGGAGGTCCGAACACCCTTCGGTCTTCGCCTTGAGCAGGGATGAAGACAATAAAAGTATATTATATATCTATTGTTTATTATTTAATATATCTATATATATATATATATATATATATATATATATATATATTATAGTATAATATATATTATATATATATATATATATATAGTATATATATAATATATATATATATATATATATATATATATATATATATAGTGAGACTTTCTTTTCAGAACCATTCTTAGTGCGAGAACTGACAGAACCACCAAAAACATGCATGCACACCTTCAATAATTGTATTTTTTGCACATATGTTCTAAAAACAACATATATGTTTTAAAAAAATATAGTTGTTCTAAATAATTTGATAAGAAATTGGAAATACAAATTTTTTCTTTGAAGGTGTACATGTATGTTCTTATAAGGCGTGTAACAACAATATTGCGGCCGTGTGTAAGGTTTTTGTGAAAGAAGAGGAAGAGTTCATGATGATACTTAAGAACATAGGTGGATTCTTACGATTATTGATGATTTTCATGTATTTTTTTTTTATTTTTAAAAGGCGGTGTATGTATGTTTTTGGTGGTTTATCAGTTCTTCGCACTAGAATGATTTGAAATAGGATAAGCACAATATATTTTTATATTTATTATATAATATATTTCAATAATATATATATTATATATATATATATATATATATATATATATATATATGTAGGATAAAGATCAAATAAAAAGACAAATATTCGTGAGAAAGATAAAAAATTTATTTTTTAAAAATGTTTCAAAAAATTCTGAAAAAATTCCACAAGATCGTGTATGTTGGTGCATGAAAAAATTGTAAAGGAAGTTTTTCTAAAAGTGGATGTTTTGCTGAAAAAAAAAATTTATTAAAAAAAACGTTTGGGCATTATAATCGGTTTTTGTGCATCAAATATTCGTTTTGTACCCAACTTCTTATGACTTTTTGCATCAAATTTTATTGCGCATCAAACTATAACACAAGTCGAGAAATCTGTGCTTCAAATTTTTGGTGCATCAATACTTTCTTTTTTTGAGCATTAAAAAAAACGTATAAAAAATCTATATTAGTAAAACTTCTTTTACAAAAGTTTTATGCACCAACATACCTGATTAAATGGAATTTTTTTAGAATTTTTCGAGGAACTTTTAAAAAAGTTTTCTTTTTATTCCTTCTCCGAATATTTGTCTTTTATTTTAAACACTTCCTTCTTTATATATATATATATAATATCTATATATATATTTACTATATATATATATATATATATATATATATATATAGTTTAGTTGATTAACATGAGGTTATTACCAAAGCTAAACATGTAATAAAATGAATTTTTACGTGTTTACATTATCCAGAGAGGGCAAATATTTGACTTATTTGTACATGGTCAAACTCGCGTATCGCTAATAACGTTTCGAGCCTTTCCGTGGAGTTCCACACTCAAGATACACTTAGTGTGTTTTTAGACGAGTTAATTTGCGTTAGATATGAAAACTTCGTAGGTGTAACTTTATTATAACCACTATTTATAGATTACAAAGGACATTGATAACTTAAGCCTAATGGACACTAAGCTATCACACGACCGGGCTTGGACGATAACTTAATTCCATCTATACTCCTTCGTTAGCCGAGCGGCGAAATCGCGATAAGTCAGACTGGAGCTATAGCAAAAATTAAAACAGTAACAATAACTTAGTTTTTTGATGAAGATAGCCTTAATCAAGCGGGATGAACTGATTTTCAAACAGAAAGTAGAATTGGATAACCCAATGTATCATCGGGATCAACACAAAGTTTCCCGAAACTGGAATAATACCAAAAAGTATCCTTCATTGTAATAGGGTAAATCAAAGTATCCCGTACCAGGATAAACCAAAGTATCCTCTTTTCATACGGGATAAACCAAAGTATCCCGAACCAGGATAAACCAAAGTATGTTTTTTTTCATACGGGATAAACCAAAGTATCCCGGACCCGGATAAACCAAAGTAAATTTTTTTATCAAACACCAAGACGTCGGCATGCACCAAAGCCAAAAAAAAAAAAGAGATATAGCATCACACAGTCACACATGGCTGTGTTTGAGGCTTTGATGATAAAAAAAGAATGCAGAAAACCAAAACGTTTGGATAAAAATATACGGCAACAATTGGATGCTATGAATGAACTTTTTTTTTCCTTTCTAAATGTTAAAGGGTGGCGGCTAGGGTTTGACGGGATGGTTTAGGGGAGACGGCTCAACGTAGCCACCTAGGTCTGAGGATCAGACCCGCTTCGATACCATGTTAAATGAAAACCCCGTAGGTATAACTTTATAATTAACCACTATTTATAGATTGCAAAGAGATGATAACCTAAATCCTAATGGACCCTAAGCCCACTGGCCGAGCTTGAGCCGACTAACTTAATTCATCTAATAGTTTGAACCGATATTACCAAAGCTCTAACTACTAAATGTCATGTAGTTTAGAATACTTACCTAAGTAGTTTTTGGTTCAAGTCTCAGTTAAAACATGTAAAAATATATTTATAGTTGCATATGTAATATGAGATTATCAGTTCGCTCATAAAATATAAAAGAAATGTCCTGATCAATATATTGTATACACGTACTTTCTATGGAGTAGTAACTATTTTTTGGGTAAAGATGGAGTAGTAACTATTAAACTCAATAAAAGTCTATTTGGCGCAAGAGATGATATAAGAAGGTGATGCAATGCGCCAGTGCATGTGTTCCCATCCATATAGCTCGGAGGCTTAAGAATGACATGTACCATAATATGGGATGACACAATATAATGTCAATGTTGCATCATTTCTTTCTAAGGGGGAATGATTATAAGAAATAGTTAGCAAAAATATGCACATTAAAAACTTTATATATTATTATTTCTTAGTTTATAATATTGCAAATTATTCAGCACGCATGCTGAAGCAGAAAAATATGAAATCAAAAACCATTTTGAATCTCTTATGGGTGGCCCATGAAATCCCACTTGAAATATTGGTCTTTTTTTTAAATTGATTTGGTGACACTTGTATAAAATTCTTCTTTGACATATAAAACACCAATAATATACTATCAATTAGTTGTCTATGATAAATGGGAGACACACTTTTATTTTTTATCTATACACTCAAATGTACAAACTAATAAAACATCATTAAATAAATGTATAACTGATTAAAGCGCAGAATGAAGTGTGCAAATCAAAATGAAGAGTGTGCAAATCATTAGCTATTAGAAACATATACATATAATCCTCGCATATATTTAGTTCTAGTTTTCTATTTCTAGGTTTAGAAACATATACATATAGTCCTCGCATTGACTTTAATTAATATATGATACTACTCAAATTGATACATAATTTATTCGTTAATTAATCTTCAAAGTTGTCGATTGCAAGTTAATTTGTGGACTATTGCTAATAGCAACTAATCGATAAGATGAATAGACATTGATATACTTGTAATATGATAGATATTGTATTGATTGAATGAATTACATAAGAGATGACATATCTATTTATAATAAATAGATAGCTTTGTAAATAAGCAACATCAAACCTAACCCTAATGGACCACAAGCCCACAATTTGGGCCACTTATTCGTCTAATACTCCCCCGCAGTTTGAACGGGAGATGAACGAATGCTCAAACTGGTACGAAACTCATTAAATAAACTAGTCGGTAAACCTTTGGTGAAGATATCCGCATACTGATAACGTTACGGGACGTGTAGAACCCGTATAGCACCGGTAGCAACAAGATCCCGAACAAAGTAAATGTCAATCTCGATATGCTTCGTGCGTTGATGTTGCACGGGATTAGAAAAGAGATAGACGACACTCACATTATCACAATAGACAAGTGTAGCAGTGGCTAGAGGTGTATGAAGTTCACGTAATAGATTACGTAACCAGCAAGTTTCAGCAACCGCATTGGCAACACCCCGATACTCAGCCTTAGCACTAGATCGAGAGAGAGTAAATTGACGCTTCGATGACCAGGAAAGAAGATTGTTTCCAAGAAAAACACAATAACCAGAGGTTGATCAACGAGTAGTGGGATAACCCACCCAATCCGCATCTGAGTAAGCCACTAAAGATGACGTCTTAGAGGAATAAAGCTGTAATCCATAGGACAAGGTGCCACACACATACCGTAAGATCCTCTTGAGAGCAGAGAGATGAGGCTCTCAGGGTCATGCATAAAGAGACAGACCTGCTGAACAACATATGAAATGTCAGGACGGGTAAAGGTGAGATACTGTAAGGCTTCGGCTAGGCTGCGATATAATGTAGAGTCAGAAATAGGAGCACCATCTGCAGAAAGTTTGGAGTCCGTGTCAACATGTGTATGACACGGTTTACAATTAAGCATACCAGCCCGATCAAGAACCTCAGTCGCATACTTTTGTTGAGATAGAAACATCCCCGAACCATTATGAGTCACAAAAATGCCCAAGAAATAATTAAGTGAGCCCAAATCAGTCATGGAGAACTCTGCATGAAGAGAAGTGATAATCTGCTGTAACAGATCAGAAGAAGATGCAGTCAAAACAATATCATCAACATATAGATGCAAGTAAGCAGTGTCTGCCCCCTGTCTATAGATGAAAAGTGAAGAGTCACAGCGACTATGATGAAACCCAACCCAAGCAGCATAAGCTGCAAATCTCTGAAACCAGGCCCGAGGGGTCTGTTTAAGCCCATAAAGAGATCTCTGGAGAAGGCAAACATGATCTGGATGCTGCAGATCCCAGAAACCAGGAGGTTGGTGCATGTATACAGTCTCTGATAATGATCCATGTAAAAAGGCATTCTTGACATCAAGCTGGTGAACCAGCCAATGTCTAGAAATGGCTAGATTGAGTAATATCCGAATAGTAGCCGGTTTGATAACCAGACTAAATGTCTCATCCACATCAATACCTACAAGTTGAGTGCTACCATTTGCAACAAGACGAGCCTTATACCGACTGAGGGTACGACGGAGACGTGACTGGATAAAGGTCACCCGTGCTGTCACATCTGAGGAGAATTTGACGAGTCCAGAAATCCTTCACACAAAAACCAAACTCGTCAAATTCAATTGTACATTTATTTTCACGAACGAATTGACGTACAGAAATCAAGTTTTTGACAATATTGGGTGTAATGAGGACATTATTTAAGTGAAGTGTACGGTAGGGAGTTGGTAGCGTGCTATGGCCCGTGTTGGTGACAGAAATAGATTTCCCGTCACCAACAAGAACAGATGGATATATGCGAGTATTAAAAGCAGTACGAAGATGTGTCTCTTGACTAGTCGAGCCCGAGGAGGCAGATTGGTTTTGTACAACAGCCGAGTAGAGGGAATTCTTCAAGGTACCCATGGGAAGTCCTAAAGAAACCGAATCGATTAGAATTGAATTTTTTCAATGGTCCATGACGCTTCGCTAGAAAGTACCTCTTTGGTTTAATTGGAATAAAGCTCTTGACTTTCTAAAAGAACGGGGTTATTGTGTTTCTAGTATTTTTACAATTCAACCATGCTCTTTATTCAATGGTTTGACGCCTTCTTTTATCGATGGCCCCGTCGTTTGTGGTCTACCTTCAAACAAAAATCAAAAGCTTTTGTTTGGTTCCCATGGAGCATTGGTGACTCACAGTTAAGCCGAATAGGCTATCCATTCCCGGGTTCTGAAAATCCTTTCAAGCTCAATTCCGCATTAAAGATAAAGGTATTGATTTTCTCCAATTTATTCAAAAAAAATTGGTAATGGGGTTAACACTTCTTTTTGGGCTGATTCTTGGATTGGTAGTAAATCCTTTTTAAAGAAAAAAATTTCTGCGGCTAAAATGCCTTGAAGAAGCAATATCTAAATTCTAGGCTATAATGCTTTTAAAAAGAAAAATTTCTGAGGACTATACCTTTTTTTTACCGTCTCCCAGAGGGGGAATATAACAAGAATCGTTTAATTTTGCTTTGCCAATCAGTTTCGTAGACTTGGATCCCACTTAAACATGAGAGGATCGTTTGCGTATTGTAGTTAGAAAGGCTATGGTTTGTTTTTCTATCAAATCTTCGAGCGCCTAACAATGCGATGACTTCTTCTCCAAAAGCCAGAATGCTTGCGAGCCGTTTGGAAAAAGGATTCTTCCTACATTAAAAATAAACCGAGTTCGCCTGGAAGGTTTGTTTGATGCTTTGCCTACAAGATGTAACATGTTCTCTTCGTGAAATTGACATTCGTCCTATTCCTATGCCCTCTTTTGCAACCGAGCAGTAAAAAACTCCGGGGATCATATTTATTCTGCTCGAATGGTTCAAAAAGTGGGGCGCCGTCTTCTGACTTGGTGGGAGCTAGACTTTCTAAGCTTTTCACTCTTATAACAAGTGGATATCTTGGCTTGTCTAATTATTCGCCTTCCTAAACTCTAGAGGTTTTTCCTTGAAGGATCCTGTACGTTGAATGGTGGTGGCTTGTTTATGGAAGTTCAAAAACTGCCTTCTTTTCGCGATCCCACATTCTAAACCCGGATTCCTTATTTGAATGATGTGGTCCAAATGTCTTTATAATGGATGAATAGCAGTCTAAGTCTCGTTCAACTGGATTTTTCTTGGCTTAAAAAGACCCATGTGTTTAGTAAGTGATCTTTCTAGCCTCTTTTGCCTGAGATTTTCTTCCCCTAAATTAACCTTTTTGCCGTTAAACAAAAATCCACATCATCAAAGAAAACGTAAAGATAGATCAGATTAAACAATGTTTGTCTCTATAAAGAGGTCTAAGGTTCAAACTTAACTAGATAAATAATTATGGTGGTTAAAACACCGGATATTTCGGTTATATCGCGTATATTAAATTCACCGAGTAACGAATAACTTATGTCCATTTTGTTAAGCACAATGTTTTATTAAAAAATGGGTGTTTGGTTTGAGGTAGTTTTTTTTAGAACAGCGAATATTTATTAAAACTAGCAAAAGCTAGAAAAGATTACATAGAAGCAATAGAAACTAGAGGATGTTGAATCTAACCTACCCAACTAAAATTAAGCTTGGGATTATCTAGATGAAATCCCAAAGAAAAAGTTTGAGATACAATAGATACCCATAAAACCGCCTTCTATAGGAGGAGGATCCGTGAAAAGGTTAGCCGGTTTGCGAAGTGTTCCAAATTGTACCACAAAAGAGTCCAACCAACCCCGTCCAAAAGAGCTTCTTTTAGACGACAGGTGCAAGAGTCTTAACCAAGAGCTCCATTCTGAAAAATTCTAGAACAAAAATAGGAATGTTTAAACCTCCACCATTAGCTAACAACGCCCATAAAATCCTTAGCCATCTCGCAAGATAAGAAAATGGTGATTGACAGTTTTCCCATCTTCACCACAAATAGAGCATAAAGTCAGTCCGACATCGATGCCAAATCCTATCCAAATTCAACCATAGACGGGAGCCTTAATAAAGCCAATCCTTCACAAATAAACATTGCCTTTTTATTGAGCGCGCGCGAGAGCGCGTGCGTAGCCCCGCGATGCGAGAGCGCTGCCACGATGCGTGAGCGAGCCACGCGTGCGCGAGCGAAGGATATTAGTGGCCGAGCGCACCACAGCACGAACAGAAGCAACTGTAATATACATTAAGAAGAATTGAAGGAACCAATAACCACTAAATTCCTTATGAAACAAGAAAGAGCAACTTCCCCAATAGAGGACATTAAGCCAATAAATTGAAGCAACTCAACTCCTCCTCTAGGAGGTCTTCTAAGAACAGAAGACCAATCGCATCCGTTTAACCTGGACGAGACCGTGCGCCCTTTATCAGAATCAAGCATATAAATACGCGGGTAGAGATTTTTAAGGGGGCTAGCACTACTCCAAGCTTTATTCCAAAAACTGGTGAGGGCACCATTACCAATCTTCCTATTACATAACGCAAGGAGATCAATGCCGATATGCTTGAGACGATTAACCGAGGATAAAATAACACCCCAAGAACCATGAGTATGCACACGTTCTTCGTTGATACCACCGTTAGAACCATATAGACTTATAATAACGTTGGCCCAAAGATCATTAGAGTGACAACGGAACCTCCATAACCACTTGAAAAGAAGCCCTAGGTTAAGATCGAAGATGCTACCAACTCCTAAACCACCCAAGTCCTTACTAGCTAGATATTTTTTCCATTTCACCCAGGTAAGCTTCTTCTCACCCTTGTCACCCCCAATAAAGAATTTGTTCCGCATCATCTCTAACTTATGTTGAATAGAAACGGGCATCATATACAAAGACATATAGTAAGTGGGAAGATTACCAAGAACGGAATTGATCAAAGAAATACGTCCTCCAACGGATAAGAGACGAGATTTCCTGTGAGCTAACTTAGAAGAAAACTTCTAAATGACAGGGTTCCAATGAACACAACGAGACATATTACACCCAACGAGAATACCAAGATACTTAAGCGGGAAGTTAGCCACTCCGCATCCAATGATCTTCGCCATGCTATTAACAATCTCATTAGAAACAAAAACACCTATGATATTGCTTTTGTGAACGTTAATTTTGAGCTCCGACACTAAATAAAAGCATCGAAGCATGCAAAGAAGGTTCTGCATGTTAGACTTAGACCATTCCCCCCAAAAAAATACATCATCTGCATACATCAGATGAGAGACAATCAGGTTAGCATGCCTAACAGACACACCTTTGAAGAGACCCAGGTCCATTGTTTTACGAATAGTAGCATAAAGAGCTTCCATCACAAGGATAAAAAGAAAAGGAGAGAGAGGGTCTCCTTGTCTTAAACCCTTAAATAATTCAAATTCAGAAGTGGGGGAACCATTTAGAAGAACGGAAGAACGACCTTCCTTCAAGCAACCATGAATCTAAGATCGCCATTTTATTGTAGTTGTTTGAGGTAGTTATAAAGGAGTGATTTTCATTCCCATTATATTGTAGTTGTTTGGTTAATCAGTTTCATAATTGAAAATACGAATCAAACCCTTGAAACTAGGCTTTTTCTATACCCACCAAAAGTGGTGGGTTTCAAAACCCACTATAATTTCCATACCAATAATGATTGCCAATATAAACCAAACACCAAAAAATACCAAGAGATATGTGTTAAAATATAGTAGCAATTCTTAGCGGGTTACAATGTTATCAGACTTAAACTAGGATTATTTTATGTGTAAGACAAGCACTGAAGCAAGGTAATTATGGAATTCAAATTTCATAAGGATTGTACTTCGTCATCTCTATAAACAGATGTGAGGGGGGATCCTAGTTGTTACATTCTTTATTGCTCATTTGTTAATTAATACAATGTAACGTTTGAGGTCACGTGTGTGGTTACTTTGAGTCAATATTCCACGCTAGCTTACAAGGTTTGTTGGTATTTTTTTTCAACAAGCGGTATCAGAGGCTAAGGTGACGTCAGTTTTTTGAAGCTAGGTCGAGTTAGAGGTGTACAATCCCAACAAGTAGTATTTTCTCTGTTTGGTTTTTCAGTTGCTTCGCAGCAGTGAGGGATTTGATGCTAAGGGTTAATTAACCGTTAGATAGTTATGAAATTCGAATAGTAGGTCGAAGACTCATAGATCTAAAATCTAAATAGAGGGATCTTATATCGAAGGTTCGTAGAAAGAGATACAAGTGGTCATAGTTGCTGGTTCAGAATTTGCAGGTTTCATTCAAAGTAGATTTCGATCAAGGGTTTAAAGGCTTAAGATTGCTGGGTTTTTTACAAGAGTATTTGGTTTATCAAGGTTGGTATTGCAAAGGTTTAATACAACAAGGTTCAATCTTTTAAAGAGTTTGTACAAGGTTGAATCTTTAGACTTCAAGGTGTTATTTTTAGGTTCTAAAGGTGATCTAGTTGAAGGTAAAAAAGGCTTCAAGGTTTAGTAGATTATCTAAGATCTTGAAATACTGAAGTTTGAAGGTGTTTGCGGGTTTCTTGGAATTCAAGTCTTGGTGGTTCTTTGAAGACAAGTAAGGTTTAGCTTTGTCTTGGGATTCAAGAAAAATGACTGCTTGGAGTACGAGGTATATCAAAGTTGTACACTTGAGGTGAAAAGATCGAAACTTTAGGGTTTTCTAAAGGTTGGTAGATCAATTATTACAAGAAGGCGGTTTTAACCCATGATTTGTGAGACTTGTTGGTAAAGTTAGCTAAAAACAACTTGACAATGTTTGTAGCAAGGTTAAAGAATAATGGCTAGTATGAATATCAGGTTAAACATCGAAAAGCTCGATGAGAATAGTGTATAAAATCAAAGAGGTTCAAAACAAGTTAGGTTCAAGCAACTTAAACCTGATGTTAAAACAATAGTCCATAGAGTACATGTTCAAAGTGTTTGGTTTGAGGTGGAACTGTACGGTGCTCAGGAAAATCTGAAGTTGAGGTAATTAAGGATAGTAACAATGATGTTGTAGTGGTTCAAAGAAAGTTAGAGGTTAAACAACTTGAAGGAAAGACAAACACGGATTGATCGGTAAATAAGCAGGTACACCTTGGTATAAAGGTGAGACATATATTATGATAAACTGAAGTACTTGGTGAAGATGGTGCATAAGGTAGTGTTGCTGAAAGGAAGAAAGTAAATGAGGTTTAAGGAAAGCTATCTTGGATATTTAGTAAAGTATAATGTTTGATTAACAAGGTGGCTCTTGATTCGAGGTTTCAACATTGGATGAAGATGTTGCGTATCGGTATATATTGACTAAGAATCATTATTAAGATGAAAATTGTTAGAATAGAGTAGCTATTCTTAGTGTAGATATTTAATTATACTTGGTTAAATATAATTAAGATTGGACAAAACAAACAATGTAATTATGAAATTTGAATATCATAAGTATTGTACTTTCATCTTCATAAATAAAGGTGAGTGAATGCCTGTTATTTCATTCTTTCTTATTCATTTATTAATGAATTACATATAATGTAATATTTGAAGACACGTGTATTCTTACTACTACAAGTTAATGTTCCGCATTACCTTATTTGGTAGTAATATTTTCCAACAGTATGAAAACGGGGTTTGACGTACGTTTATTTAGTCTTTTATCAAGTAGGGACATTTGTATTGACTTTGAAAATCGCCGCAACAGGATAAAAACATCCATACCAAACTAACGTCACAACAGCATCCAATGAACAATCAATGACGTTATTACAAACTTCTATATATACACCACACTCTTTAACCAAATTAACCCCACTTCAATCCCCATAACCCTTTAGCTTTTAATCTCCACATATTTTCTGTCTTTAGACCAAAAAGAAAACATGGAAACTGGTCAGAAACTATTTGTTGTAGCTGCTTCACCAATGAACATTTCGACACCTACTGAAGAAACAAGTTACTCGCCACCGTCGTCTCAGCTAAGTCCCACAAGTGTTCTAGCTGCGCCTCTACCACCTCATCCCCGCCTTTCTCTACACCTCTCATCTCCTGGGGTTTGCTTAGTCTTGTGCGGGCTGGCAAGATATTAAGACGACGGTGTATCGTGAAATGCATGTTGGCACCGTTATTTTCCTCCAACTGACCCGCCAATAAGTTCACCATTTGCGCATAGTGTCTTTGGAGGCTTTGTAACATTATTAAGCTGTTTACCAGGTACCACTCAAACTCATAGTTCATTACGTACGCTTTCTTATAGTAATATGGCTTTCTGTCAATTATATTACTAGACTATAAATGTGGCTCAAGTCAGACTGTGGGTTTGGTTCCATTAGGGTTTCTAGATGTAAAAAATATAGTATCAATAATGCAATATCTTATACGGGTTTTCATTCTCTAACATGGTGTCATGGATCCTCAATAGTAACTTAATAATACATGCACCCGAAGGATATATGATATATGAGAATTGCTACATCCACAAAATAACTTTCACAAAATTTTCACAAAATGACATGTATCCAATCAAAATCTTTTTGGTCATTTCTCTTTCTTCCTTTTTGATTAGCATCTCCCTATTAATGCATGCCACATCATTTTGTGAAACTTCTTTTGTGAATCTTTTTGTGGATCTAGCATCCCTCATGATATATATCTTCCCAAAAGTGATTATTTGATCATTTGTTATAGTGCTTTTGTAAAGTACTATGTTGTTTGTTCTTACATTGCACATGGAACTAGCAATAACTACTATGTAGTACATGATAACGCCTTCGTTATGATCGTATGAGAGATGATTTGCACACGACATATAACTGTAGTAACATTTGTTACTTGCTGTTTTAGTCCATGCTATATGTCGAAATGATAATAAGATTTTTTCTGTAAAGGGGTAAATATGATTAATGATTCAAAATATAAAGTAGAGGGTAAAAAATGGTAGTGACTCAAAAGATGAACAAATTGCTAATATAATTCCAAAAACTTGACTTTTTGAAGTGTGAACAATAAGTGTTTGAATAGGCTTTTGAAGCAGTTAAATCGTTGCTTTCCGTAAATAAAGTCGCTGCTTTTATATATTTAACCATTGTCTATAATTTTATTCAGTATTATTTCTATACTGGATTTAACTTTTAGAATTTTGTCGTATATTTGAACAGTTGAAAGACTTTACGCGCGGTACATTTTGAAAATAATAGTTTATTAAATTAACTGAAGTGGAGTAGTTAATAGTAGTGGTTACTTGCATCTTTTTTGCGTCCGAATAATAAAGATGCTGGTGTGATGTCTTTATAGGAAATTCCCGAGTATCATAGGGCAGATGCTGTTAGCAGCATGGTGTACGAAGCAAATGCAAGGCTTAGAGACCCCGTATATGGTTGTGCAGGCACAATTTGTCACCTTCAACAGCAACTAAGTGAGCTCCAAGCAGAGTTAGCGAAAGCACAAGCGGAGATGCTCAATTTGCAATGTCGACAATCCAATATGCTAACTTTGATACGTATGCAAATGGAACAACAACCACAAGCAATCTCACATCCACCACAACAACAAAACGTTTATGAGAGCTTAAGTTTCTTTGACGATAACGCCAATCTAAGTAGTCTTGATCCCCTTTGGACTTGACTTCACGACTTGATAACGTTAAAAGCTCGCTTGGGGGAGATCGATAGGCTGTATGATCTAGTTACACCTAGATATATGCTAACAAAAGATCAAATGTAGCGTATGAGAAATTATAAACTTAATCAGAATGTACTTGTTTAATTTATCCCTTAATTAATTAAATGGGAATAAAAGATATATAAGTTAAAAGATATTGATTAATTCAGTACGTACGTGTATGTTCGAGCTTGACACGGCTTGAGCTTTGCTTGAAAAAAAAATGGTAGGCTTGAGCTTGACCTGATAGCTCGTGAAGCTTTAACCATATAGGCTTGAGCTTGGCTTGAGTATGATTTGATTAAAGCTTGAGCTTGGCTTGAAAAACTTGAATGTGTAAAAAATTAATGTATTTAATGGTGAAACGCCTAAAATCATCAATAAACATATGCATAAAGTAAAACAAACAAAAACAATAAGTGAAAACCAAGGTAGATTCATTACACATTAATAAAACTAACAATAACATTCTCGTACAAAGTCCAACATCAGAATGAAACATAAGCGAAAGTACTAATTAATGTTCAAACATACAAAGTATTTCAACAAAAACGTACATTAGCTAAAGTACTAATTAGTTTTGGCTAATATTCTCAAAAGTAAAAACTATGTATGAAGAATACAAAGCACCAGAATATAAATCGTTATATTAATTAGGGTTAAAGGTTATTTTAGAATACATTATTTATTTATTTAAGAAATAGGTCCTTATAATTAAGTTAATACTTAAATTACCCCTTAATTACTTATATGAATTTATTATATATTAAAGCTCGAAAACACTTGATAAAAGCTCGAGCCGAGCTATCAAAAGCTTGAGCTGGGCTTGTTATAGGTTTCGAGCTAATGTTTAGGCTTGAGCTTGATAAAGCTTGGCTTGATCGAGTCAAGCTCGAGCTCGAGCTCGAGTTGCTTGATAAAAGCTTGACTTGATTACAACCCTAATTTTACTGCATCACAGTGTAAAATTTACTGCATTAAATTGTATATTTTACTTCATCAATGTAAATTTACTGTATTAAATTGTATATTTTTCTGCATCACATTGTAAATTTTACTACATTAAATTGTATATTTTACTACATCACTTTATAAAATTTACTGCATTAAAATTGTATATTTTACTGCATCTTAGTGCAAATTTTACTGCATTAAATTATACTGCATTAAATTGTATATTTTATTGCATCACAGTGTAAATTTTACTACATTAATATGTAAACTTTACTGCATCAGATTGTAAATTTTACTACATCACAGTGTAAATTTTACTGCATTAAATTGTATATTTTAATGCATGACAGTGTAATTTTTCTGCATCACATTGTAAATTTAACTACATTAAATTGTATATTTTATTGCATCATAGTGTAAATTTTACTACGTTAATGCAGTATGTAGTAAAATATTTTACTACATACTGCATTAAAATTGTATATTTTACTGCATCATAGTGCAAATTTTACTGCATTAAATTGTATATTTTATTGCATCACAGTGTAAATTTGAGTACATTAATATGTATATTTTACTGCATCAGATTGTAAATTTTACTACATCACAGTGTAAATTTTACTGCATTAATTATAAATTTTAATGCATCACAATATAAATTTTACTGCATTAAATTGTGTATTTTACTAGCATCACATTGTAAATTTTACTGCATTAAATTGTATATTTTACTGCACCACATTGTAAATTTTAATGCATTAAATTGTATATTTTATTGCATCATATTGTAAATTTTACTGCATTAAATTGTATATTTTAATGCATCATAGTGTAAACTTTACTGCATTAAATTGTATATTTTACTAGCATCAATTATAAATTTTACTGCATTAAATTATATATTTTACTGCATCAATTGTAAATTTTACTGCATTAAATTATATATTTTACTGCATCACAGTGTACAATTTAATACATTAAATTGTATATTTCACTTCATCGGTATAAATTTTACTGCATTAAATTCTATATTTTTCTGCATCACATTGTAAATTTAACTGCATTAAATTGTATATTTTACTACACACTGGATTAAAATTGTATATTTTATTGCATCATAGTGCAAATTTTACTGCATTAAATTGTATTTTTTATTGCATCACAGTCTAAATTTGAGTACATTAATATGTATATTTTACTGCATCAGATTGTAAATTTTACTACATCACAGTGTAAATTTTACTACCTGAATTGTATATTTTAATGCATCACAGTGTAAATTTTACTGCATTAAATTGTGTATTTTACTAGCATCACATTGTAAAATTTACTGCATTAAATTGTATATTTTACTGCATCACATTGTAAATTTTAATGCATTAAATTGTATATTTTACTGCATCACGGTGTAAATTTTACTGCATTAAATAGTATATTTTAATGCATCACAGTGTAAATTTTACTGCATTAAATTGTATATTTTACTGCATGACAGTGTAAATTTTACTGCATCACATTGTAAATTTTACAATGTTATAAATTTACTGCATCAGAATGTGTAAATCTACTGCATCACAATGTTATAAATTTACTGCATCACAATGTATAAAATCTACTGCATCACAATGTGTAAACTACTGCATCACAATGTATAAATCTAATGCATCACAATGCAAAAATCTACTACATCACATTGTTATTTTACTGCATCATGATGCACTAAGCAATAACACCATGATGCGATAACTATGATGCATTAAAGGTGATTAGCAAAAATAATGAGGATACTTCATGAACAATGAGACTCTATTAAATTGATTTTAGTAATAAATGTTATATGTTTTACAACTGAAAACATGTATTATAAATAATGATTTAATATCCACTGCATCAGAATGTTGGTTTTTCTGCATCATAGTTATTTGTTACTACATCACTATTTAAAGCATCATATTGTTTATAGTTTAATTCAATTGTGATTCATCATGTTTACATACTATGATGCACTAGTTATATACAATGTGATGCACCAAGTCTAATTCAAAATCAGTGTATCACAGTTTATAATTTAGTAAAACCTTTTACCCAAACGGATGCCCTAAAGTACCTCAAACAGATGCACTAAAATGCATACTTATCGAAAAAAAGTTGAAAAAAAAATTCGAAAAAATATTTTCGGGAAAAAAAATTCGGAAAAAATTTTTATTTAAATTTTCGGATTTTTCTTTTAAATTTTAAAAAAAAAAATTTAATGGTTGACTCGCGCATACAAACCTTAAACCGTTTTAAATCCTTAGGCGAGGAAGAAAAAAATTATCCTTTTAACAAACCAGGTGGCAAATCATCTATAAATTCAGTGCGTCACAATCAATTGCATCAGAATGAACAATCTACTGCATCAGAATGCGTAAATCTACTGCATCACAATGTTATAAATTTACTGCATCACAATGTATAAAATCTACTGCATCACAATGTGTAAACTACTGCATCATAATGTATAAATCTAATGCATCACAATGCAAAAATCTACTGCATCACATTGTTATTTTACTGCATCATGATGCACTAAGCAATAACACCATGATGCGATAACTATGATGCATTAAAGGTGAATAGCAAAAATAATGAGGATACTTCATGAACAATGAGACTCTATTAAATTGATTTTAGTAATAAATGTTATATGTTTTACAACTGAAAACATGTATTATAAGTAATGATTTAATATCCACTGCATCAGAATGTTGGTTTTTCTGCATCATAGTTATTTGTTACTACATCACTATTTAAAGCATCATATTGTTTATAGTTTAATTCAATTGTGATTCATCATGTTTACATACTATGATGCACTAGTTATATACAATGTGATGCACCAAGTCTAATTCAAAATCAGTGTATCACAGTTTATAATTTAGTAAAACCTTTTACCCAAACGGATGCCTTAAAGTACCTCAAACAAATACACTAAAATGCATACTTATCGAAAAAAAGTTGAAAAAAAATTTCAAAAAAAAAAGTTTGTAAATGATAAGAATCGTAATTTTTCAATTAATAACGAACGAGTTATGAATTTCGCAAGTTTACGTCAATTAATACTTTTATAAAACTATTTTTATAAAAGTTACTATTCATGACAGAAAGTTATATTTTTGTAAACCTCATAAAAATATAGAACTTTCAAATACGAGAACGTCCTCGAAAGAATCGTTAAAAACGAAGCTATAACGAATAAAATACGACATTTACGGGTTTTACGACGACGAATACGATTTTTATAAAACTCACGTCTGATGTGAACAGTAAAAGTTACTGTTCATCAGTAGGTCCGAAATTCGAAAATGTCAATTTATGATAACTCGTCTTGATACGAAAAGATGGGCATAAGAAACGCGAGAATCGGGTTTAAAACGCGAAAGTTACGCCAGTTTTACTAAAACGATAATTTATAAACGTTCTAACTTCGTTAACCCAATTTTACAAAACCATTATTTGGTGTTGAGCTAAATATAATAATTAGTGGTTATATAAAGTACTATATTACTAGAGTTTCATAATGAGGCCTCTTCGGATGGCGTTTCGACTAGTTGATGGATTTAGATCTAAAGTGTTCCTAACACCTCGAGACGTCATGACATGACCTCTTAATTATGAGTAGCCCGAACGATAGTACTTGTAACCACTTTAGGATTATATTCAATGTTCGTAAGATAATGTACTCGACTATATACGACCTATGATAATTTAGGTGCATTCAATCTTTTACTTGACGCTTTATCTGCGATATTTGGAAATTATCATAACTCAGTGAGTTTCATAGCGCCACGTTTACATGGCTTTGGTTTTTACAAAGTTTTGGGGTGAACAACCATCAATGTTTTTACAACTTGACACAAGTGTTAAGTTTTATATATGATTACATGTTGCCAATAGCGATAACCCAATCTGAGCCCATTATCATGAACTGTTAATTACGAGCGCGAATGTTATGAATAGATCTATTGGGTTTTGACAACCCCGTTCGGGTGATTAGCTATCACTAGCGAAACGAACGTATACCATGTCGAATATAGGATGTTGCGGGTTAAATTTTCACATTTACAAGATCAAATTTCTTGAGTATCTCAGCTACATACTTGTCCTGAGATATGAAGATTCATGCCTTGTTATGTTTGACTTGTAATCCTATGAAAAATATGAGTTCTCTTATAGAACTCATCTGAAATCTGCTTTTCATCAAGGCTTCAAACTCATCACACCAAGACTTTTTGGTAGATCCAAAAATGATATCATCAACATACACTTGAACCAGCATGATATCCTTCTTGTCCCTTTTAATAAATAAAGTCTTGTCAATCGTACCCCTCTTGTATCCATGCTTCTCTAGGAATGTTGATAGAGTAGCATACCAAGCTCTAGGAGCTTGATGCAGTCCATACAAAGCTTTGACTACCTTATAAACCTTCTTAGGGTGATCAGGATCAACAAAGCTAGGAGGTTGTGAGACATAAACCTCTTCATCTATAGTGCCATACAGAAAGGCACTTTTTACATCCATTTGGTATACTATGAACCCCATAAATGAGGCAAAGGCTAAAAATAACCTGATAGCTTCTATTCTTGCCACAGGAGCAAAAACCTCATCATAGTCAATACCTTCTTCCTGCGTGTACCCTTGGGCCACCAATCTTTCCTTATTTCTGACAACCACTCCTCTTTCATCTCTTTTATTTCTATAGACCCATTTAGTACCAATCACCTTCATTCCGTGAGGTAGATCTACAAGCACCCATACTTGTTGCAGCTTAAACTATAACAACTCCTCTTGCATGGCTTGAACCTAACTGTCATCTTGTAGAGCTTCAGAAATCTTTTTAGGTTCCTCTTGAGATAGAAAACAGGAAAATAAACAATGCTGTTGATCTTTGTGATTGTTTCTTTGCTGCTTTTGAATAAAGCTAAAAAGTGCATGAGCTCCTGATTTTTGTTGCACTTTGCTTCTAGTTTGCACAGCTGACTTAGGATCACCAAGGATTTGACTTTTTGGGTGAATATTGTGAATCCTAAGAGTAGGAGTGGGACTGACTTTGATTTCTGTTGGTAAGCTGTTGAAGTCAGTTACCACACCCTCTTCATCATAAGAAGCCTCATCAAAAATTCCTATCTCAGACTTGTGAAAAATTTCGAGCTCTGGCATAGGTGAATCATCAGGATCAAGCTTACCAGTATTAACTGGTTCACTACCATAATTAACTGAAAGAGAGTTGTTTTCAGGTACTGCCCCTAAATTCTTTTGAGCGATTGCTTCCAACTCTCCTCTAAAAGCTAGAATCTTAGGATTATCTTCTGAAGTGCCAGTAAAAGAAGCCTCCTTCTCTTGTTGAGGTTCTGACAAAATCTCCTCTTTCTTTGAATTTGTAGAAGACTTCCTTGTCTCAACTTTTTCTACAGTATTCTTTACAGCTGAAGGCACAATAATAAGCTCTGCATCCTCATCTTTTTCCTCAGAAGCATTAGCATTTGGAGTTTGTGAAGTACCTGCACTGTTAGTTACTTCTGAAGTACCTACATGTGGGTTAGCTTGATTCTCCAGAGATACAGGAATATAATTCATAGAATCAGTAAGATATTCAATATCAAACATCCATCTATACCCTACTCCTTTGACATTAGGTTTATCTTCAAGAAAATTGACATGCAGATTTACTTCTACCCTTTTGGTTACTAAATTATAAACCCTATAGGCTTTGCTATTTAGTGAGTAACTAACTAAGAAACCCTCATCAGAATTTCCATCAAACTTGCCAAGCACACTAAGAGTATCTAAAATTGTAACATGACACCCAAAAGGTCTTATATAGCTAATAATTGGTTTGTGACCAAACAAAAGCTCATAAGGAGTTTTGTTTTGAGGTTTTGTCACCCTTACTCTATTAAAGATATAACAAGCAGTACTAACTGTTTCTGCCCAAAAAGTAGTTGGTAAGAGTGAGTCTGCTAGCATAGTCCTAGCTGCCTCAATTAGAGTCTTGTTCATTCTTTCAGCAACTCCATTCTGCTTTGGAGTTCTGGCATTGCTATACTCTTGTTTTATTCCCTTGTTTCCACAAAATTCAAGCATATCTCTATTCTTAAATTCAGTGCCATTATCTGATCTAATGATTTTAACCCTATGATTAAGTTGGTTTCAATCTGCCTAATGAAGTTCTGAAGAATGCCACCAATTTCATCCTTAGAGGCCAAAAAAAGATATACCCAACTTAAATTGGTACAATCATCAGTAATACCCAAGGCAATAACCATGCATGATTAATGCTTTTTCTAAGAAGTAGGTCCAAAAAATATCTAGCAAGGTGTGTAATGGCTAGTGATTAATCTTTCTAAATTTAGCTTACTGGAGACATGTGTTGTTTCCTTTATGGCAAGCAACAAATGTATGGTTCATTTCTGAAAACCTTGGAAGGTAGATAGAACTCTTACAAGGTTTTCTTCACAAGTTGTTTAGGTTTTTAAAAATGATATGACCTAATCCCTCATGTGCCACATTTTAAATCTCATTATTTAGATGGGCTTTTAGCAATCAAACAGGCAATAACCTTTTAGCAGGTGTAGTGGTCTTCATTCAACAAACTGTACATGTCTGTGAGTGTCCTAGGGACTTTTAGATTTAATACTGATTTTTCATCAGGCATCTTAAAGTCAGAAGGCACAACAAGACATTTAGTTTCAGTAAAAAGAACCTTGTGATGCTTATCACATATTTATGATATTGAGAAAAGGTTAAAATACCCTAGTTCTTTTACAAAAGACACACTATCAAAATCTAAATTACCAACTCTTATTCTTCCTTTACCAGTTATGTAGCCTTTGCTACCTCCAAATGGTAAACAGACTACCACATTGAATTTCTTCAAAATCCTCAGTTGATTTCCTTGTTACCATGTCATGTGCCCTGAGCATCCATTATCAATATACTCTATCACCATTGTTCTTCAGTGGATGATCTGATGCACATGAAAAAGAGAAATTAGTTTCTCTTAGGGACCCAGGCCTGTACAGGCTTGGGTCTGCCTTGTGGACCTTTTGTAATCACAGTTCTAATAAAAGTTGGTCCACTATCACAATTGGAGTTTGGACTAAAGTTCCTCCAATTATAACCCGTTGAGGTCTTAACAGCAGTGCCCCTTTTTCCCTTTACAGCATTGAAATAAGACATTTTTGTTGTATTTCTATCAATGGGTCTTCTCACAGGTGAATAAGATTTAGAAAAATACCTTCTTTGATTAAATTGATTCACCTGTGGTCTTTTAGGACTAAAGCTGTTTGAGGTCCTGGTAGGTACTGGCTGTCTAGATCTAACAGTATTAACATTAGAACTAACAGTACTAACTCTAGGCCTAGCAGAATTAACATTTGTCCTACCAGTATTAATATTAGGTCTAACAAAATTAAATTTTGTCCTACCAGCATTCAGTTGTACTGGTTTAGGAACAAATTGATTAGCATGATTAACCCTGTTTGCATTAGTCCATACTGGTTCTGCCACCCTGTTACCAGTATTAATAACCCTTTGTTTCTTAAACTCAGCCTCTCTTGCCATTTTCTTTTCATAATAGTCACAATCTTTGATCAAATGACTTAGACTACCACAAACAAAACATTTCTTCTTTGTGAAGGAGTAACCTTCCCCTAGTTCTCTTTCCATCATAGCATTTCAATTTTTCTGTTAACTTTAAGGTGTTTCTTCGATTCTCTTGTTGGGTTGCTAGGAGTTTATATGTGTGAGACACAAATGGTTCAACCGCTTTTGATTTTGGGAGCAGACCACACCTTTTCATTTGTTTGTAATAGGTTTTAGACACATACACTTCGTGAGGTACTCTTGAAATCCTCAGGATTCGGATCACAGGATGTTCAAAGACTAGTTCCCAATAGATCTGGCACTGTCAATTAGATTGACAGGTAGAATATTCCACTAGGATTATCATCATGATTACACAGCAGGGTTCAGGCTCTTGGGGTCCCTTTTTACCATAAAAATACAAAGACTCATCAATTTTTCTTGTGGTTTAGGAGTATAATCTCCACTTAAGGGATGTGGAACACCTTTAAAATCATTAGTTTTTGTAAATCTACTGTACAAAGGTTTCCCAACTGAGTCCTTTTTTGTACAATTAAAAACAGAAAAATTCATTTCTTCCTCATAACTTAGAACCTCATTGTTTGATTTAGCATTATGTCATTCCCCTAAGTGCCAATTTTACTACTTGAACTCAGTGCCATAATTAATTACTCTCCAAAGATTCTTGAAGAATCTTTCCATGAATTAATGTTTTCTGCAAATTGTTCCTTATCTTTTACAGCGTCATTTCCATTCTCCCTATATTTTTTAAGCTTTTCATCTTTTTCATATATTTCATTTGCCTGAAATGTAAGCTTTTCATTTAGAGAAAGTTGATGTTTTTGAAATGTAACAAGTTGAGCTTCTAGTTTCTTAACAGCTTGACTATAGGCAAGTATTTGTGCTTCTTGATTACCCAATTGATTCATTTGTTCATCACACAGTGTTTTAAGGGTATTGTATGAATCAATGCAAGTTTTAGAACACAAAAATACCTCACTACTAGAGCTGATAGCCATGAGTGCATGATTTGTCTCTTCATCTTTAGTATGTTCTCCCCAATTGACAATACCATCATCCATTGTCAGCAAGCCCATCTGATTCTTCTCTTGCTTTCCAACTTCTTGGTGTTGATAAAAAGAGTCTATCTTCTTCTTTCTATCATGTGTCCCCTTTGCTGTACATTCCCTAGCAAAGTGACCAGTGTTGTGACAATTGAAGCATTCAAGCTTCTTTTTGTCAAAACCAGCAGGTGCTTTCCATCAACACGAACTCTCCTTCCTGTTTTCTTATAGAACTTCTTCATTCGAATAGCAATCATTGCTATCTGCCAGTTTATGTCCATCTCTTCAATGTCCAAGTCATCAATCTGTTCCAGGTCTTCATGAAGCAAGTCTTATTCCTCTGATTGTTTGGCAAAGAGGGAATAAATAACTTCATCAGCAAAACCAGCAAGAGCTTCTTTTTCTGGAATATTGGTTGAAGAAGTAGAAGGAGTGCAAGTACTATAGGCACTAGTAAAACCAGACTTAACCTTATTAGTGCTGCTTTTGCTTTGTGAAACAAAAGCAACATTTTGAGCACTTGAATATGTTTTTGAGGCACCTTGGATTTCCTACTCAAAAACCCTAAGGTTATTGTATAGATCATCAATAGATAAAGTGTCAACATCTGGTTTAGTTCTCATAGTCATTGCCAGATTGGACCATGCCGGCAAAGATCTGAGAAACTTATGATTTGCATCCTCAGTTGATATTCGCACCTATGAGCTTCAACTGTGAAAGTAAATTCCGTTAGAAAAGAATCTGTTCCTATCCCTTTTCTAACCTTCGGAACTGGATATTTAAATGCTTCAAATTGTTTGTTTGAAAAAAGCTTTGCATTTTCTTTGAATTTGCATTATTACCCCAATAAACCTAGTTCTGATGGCTTCCAGATTTCTTTTGCATCCCATCCATTCTATGAAATTTCTTATGTTCCTGGGAATGGCATCAGCAAAGATATCTTAGCCCGTCTTTCCTTTTCAACAGCTTGATTTCTGCAGCAGTACTGGTGGAAGTATTCGAATTAACACATCTTTTTAGTTGAAATTCTCTTCTTGAGTTTCCATTGCGAATTACCTTCCAAACATCTATTGTCAATGTACTCCAAGGTAAGGCTCCATCTCCATAGCCCCTATATAATCATACTCCTCCTTCTCTTCGGAATTGGGTGTTTGAATTTGAGATAAGCAGTTGTTTGAGGAATCACCTGTTGTTGTTGTTTAGGTGCAGCACCAGTGTCTGATGCATCTTCATGGTTTGATGCTTCATCATCACTGAGATGTTGAGAGAACTCATCATTAGCAGGTTGAGATATTTTGTAAAGATTTGAAAGAGAGTGTTTGTTTGTGGTTCTAGTGATTCTTCTTACTCAGAGTCCCTTTATTGGCTCTGATACCACTTGAAGGTCCTTTGTTTTGGATCTATATAGCCTTTGTAAGACAATAGCTAACATGAATAAATCGAAATCAACTATGTGAGAGACATTGACTATGAATACCAAGTGTTAATGCGGAATCTTAACACAAGTATTAAGAAGAACACAATATAATACTAACTTTGCTATTGATTTCTATTAAGCTTCAATGCTACTATTTGTTATATAAAACTCTATGCCGTAGGGTTCCTTTTATACACCAAGGAAACCCTAAAAGGCTATACAAAATGTGTGAAAGGATAATGCATATCATTTCCTAAGATATCTCCTAAGATATCTCTAAGATAACTATTATCACTATTCTATTACATAAACAGACTTAACTAGTACTGTCACTCTACCAGTACTAACTATAATACTGCCAGACTTAATATTAGTACTGCCAGAACTAACTAATACTACCAAACTTAACTGTTACACTACCAGTATTAAGTCTTTTACAATATATTTTATAACACCCTGTGTTTTCAAGTCATTGACGACGTCAACAAATTCGCAATGTACCTTTTGTATTGTACGCATTTGCTTGAAATTGTAAACGTTAAGCTAAATCGCGTACGCCAAAAATTAGCGTTCAATGTAAACGGGCATCAAACAATTAAATGTTTACATCAAGCAAGGGTTATATAATTATTTTAAGGATAATTATTAACTTTGTTCATTTTATTTTTATCGGATACGTAAAGTGTATACGTTTCGCGATAAATTGCGTTTAGGCACTCTCGGAACCACGAAAACCTTTCTACGCTTCAACAAATACCCACGTTTATACCCAATACCCAAAATTTAGTAAATATTATCATACATATACATCAAAAACCGGATTCATAGAGAAAAGAACAAAAAGATACAAGTTGAGAACACATTTCCATGTTTTCATGGGATGTTCTCAACTATTTGAGGACATACCCCATCCCTACCATCCCTTGACCCATGACTATGACCTTGGCCATCCCTAGGACACCCCTTATGTCTCCTTGACCAATTATACATCTTATATATCATGCAAGCAACTAGCAACTAACTCATATACACATTACACTTAGATAAAAATTCACAAAACCCCTCTTTGTGCTCTATACATGCTACGGCATTATTACACCTCCCACACAAATCCATACAAAATTTTCTACAACCCTTACACTTCTATATACACATATTCTAAGATGTACTAAGACATTTGCAAGCATTGGTTAACCATTTCCAAGTTATAATCAAGAAAAAGGAAGCTAGGGTTTAGTTAAGGAAGCTAAGGGTTTATTAAGTGCAAGTTTGGTTTTTGTGGCTAAACAAGGGTTTAGTACTTGTACATCATCATCATCATTCTTCTTAAGGTCCATTTAAACTCTTTATGTTGCTATAATTTTCATTATTATGCATATGATATTTCTATTTAGCTTAAATCACCATTTAGGTTTTAATCATGAAAATGAGGTATATACTTGAAATGATCATTTTACACACTTATATATATGTTGTGTTATAACCTACATCATGTTAAAAAGGATGAGAAAATGTTGTATCATATTGTTTTGATGTAAACATGATTATGGATAAATTAGGGTTTTCATAACTTCATAATATGTTTCAACTTAAAGAAATACATAAGACATGTTAATATTGATTATGGACTTTTAATCATGATTATAGAACACTAAAATAAGGTCATGTGGAAAGAAATACACTTGTACACACTTGGTTATGTGTAAAAATGATTATTTACAAAACTAGTAAATTAGAGATTTCTTAAGTAAAGTTATGATCTTAAGTATTATCATAAATTAGTTAACCTTGGTAACTTGGACACATAAGGACTATTATGGACAAAGGACACATCATATATGTATGATTTATAAAGTATATGATATATAAGACTTGTGGTAAAATACAAAAGTGGTAAAGTATAAAGAAAAGGTTAAAAATGGACTTAACAAACTCAACCTAACTTGCTGTCCAAATTTCGAATTTTAACATACCCATTTTATATTTTTATAAGATAATACAATTCACGACGATTCCGAAAAAGTAAGAAACTTGTTAAACGGATTAATAACGAAAAAGTTACGTTAAAAACAAGTTATACGTTAATAAACGAAGTCGTAAGTAAATTTTTATAAAAACATTTTTATAAAATTTATAAACAGCAAGTATTAATATTTTTAATAAATAATACACATTTTTAGGATTCCAAAATGATAAGAATCGTAATTTTTCAATTAATAACGAACGAGTTATGAATTTCGCGAGTTTACGACAATTAATACTTTTATAAAACTATTTTTATAAAAGTTACTATTCATGACAGAAAGTTATATTTTTGTAAACCTCCTAAAAAAATGTTGACTTTCAAATACGAGAACGTCCTCGAAAGAATCGTTAAAAACGGAGCTATAACGAATAAAATACGACATTTACGGGTTTTACGACGACGAATACGATTTTTATAAAGCTCACGTCTGATGTGAACAGTAAAAGTTACTGTTCACCAGTAGGTCCGAAATTCAAAAATGTCAATTTATGATAACTCGTCTTGATACGAAAAGATGGGCATAAGAAACGCGAGAATCGGGTTTAAAACGCGAGAATCGGGTTTAAAACGCGAAAGTTACGCCAGTTTTACTAAACGGTAATTATAAACGTTTTAACTTATTAAACACAATTTTACCAAAACCATTAGTTGGTGATTGAGCTATATAGAATATTATGTGGTTATCAAAGTACTATATTACTAGGGAGTTTCATAATGAGGCCTCTTCGGATGGCGTTTCGACGAGTTGTTGGATTTACGATTTAAAGTGTCCTAACTCCTCGAACGTCATGTCATGACCTCTTTAATTATGATAGCCCGAACGATAGTACGATGTAACAACTTTAGGATTATATTCAATATTGTTAGATTAAGTACTCGGTACTTATACGACCTTAATTTAATTAGGTTGCATTTGATCAATTCGCGTGGCGCGTTAATTGTGATACACTTGGCATTACTCACTCAAGGTGAGTTCATAGCCCCACGTTTTACATGCTTTTGTTTTACAAAGTTTTTGGGGTGAAAAACATGCAATGTTTTACAACTGGACACAAGTGGTTAAGTTTTATATTATGATTACATGTTGCCTAAGTAGCGATAACCCAATCTGAGCCCATTATCATGAACTGTTAATTACGAGCGCGAATGTTATGAATAGATCTATTGGGTTTGACAACCCCGTTCGGGTGATTAGCTATCACCAGTGAAACGAACGTATACCATGTCGAATATAGGATGTTGCGGGTTAGAACATCACCAACGGGCAAACGGCCATTAATTTGGCATCCATACATGTCAAGCATCAGTGTCATGAGCTTAGAGCAACGTAATTACATTTATATGATATCTGCATCTGTTGCATTATCATACACTTGGGAGATCTTGTGGTCCTACAATATATGATTTATCAAACCTATGAATTCACCAACATTATTGTTGACGTTTTAAAGCAATGTTTTTCAGGGGATCAATAAGCACGAGGTGCGATGGATACATTGGTGGTTTTGATTTGGATGTCATGCATTAAAGATTTTGTCACATTTCATTTTGTTATCTGTCATGGGCTGAAAATCTTTGTATTTTGATCAAGTGAACAAGTTAAGCTTCGGGCTTATGTAACAATTACTTTGTTAAATCCAATGTATCATTTTCAAACGACTTTTTGGTCGTTCTATATATATCTTGTGTTATTGATCTGAGAAGTAACACGCCCCGGACCCATATTCCGCTGCGACCCAATTTGGGGGTGTTACAGATTGGTATCAAGAGCCAAGGTTATAGAGAACCAGGTCAAATGTTTTTGCTGGACTATAACCGTTTTCAAACAATGAATTCATACAACGGGGTTGTACACGGGACATACATATGTGCATACATTCATGCATACACTACTTGTTGCATTAGTTGGTTGGACTAGATGCATTCATAATTGATATACGTGTTTATATTATAGTACGTATATTACTATGAGGGTATATTGTATATATACAAAGATGAGTTTGCATTCTTTCGCCATGTAATCCCTGAATAGTAATCTTCTTGGTCATTAGTCGAGAATTCTTTCATAGTTGATTCTGTTTTCTTGTCTGCCATATCTTCTTCAATCGAATAGCTGTGATAAGTATTATCTGTAACAAAGGTAAAAATATTAGCAGGATTTGCTCTGAAAAAAGATAGAAATTTTTTTAGCACGAAAATAAAATATGAAAACTAAGGTTCTATTTCTGTTTCAGATGACCGATACGCCGTATTCAATTGAAGTGAATACGTCGTATTAATATTTTTAGCGAATACGATGTATTGGACAAAAAACTTAGATACGCCGTATCCAATGGAGGTGGATACGCCGTATCGAGTTATCGACCAGAACAGTGTAATAGGAAAACAATTAAATTAAACACACAAATATACAAGCAAACAATTTAAAGACAAATATACAAAATATACAGAATATACAAGAATATACGCTAATCTAAATTACACTAATCCTGAGGGTTAGATCTAATGCTAAAAACCAAAATATAAAATAAAAATCAAGATTAATTTTCACTCCCCGGTAGCGGCGCCAAAAACTTGATGTGTCGTTGTGTGGTGTATAATTTTATGATTCAAGTTTTAAATTTATATTTTGCCGACTCGGCCAAAAACAATACTTTAACGGGCATTATACTCTGTCGGTGGTAGATTCGTGGTAAGTAGGGTGTCGAACACTTGAAGCGAGGTTAAATCTTTCAATTTATTAATACTTTGGTTTACTAATCTAAGTTAATTCTCATCTAAGTTAAACCTATGCTAATCCTATGTTAGTTATAATTCTAATTCTAATAGGTTAAAAGGGGGGTTTTTCAGTCTGAGAGACTAGCACGGGTTTGGTGGTGACTACAATCAATTCAAGACACTTTAACCCATGCAAGCAAAATAACAGAATATAAAAGAGCGGTCAAGCCTTATAATAGAAAACTGTATTAGCCATCATTAATCCGATTAGAAGTTGGTTTGTTTATTCAGTGAAATGATTACTTATCTCGAGGTGGCATATCATTCTTAGACTTAGGCAGGACTTCATCCTAAGACCTAGACACATTAATTCTGTTACAATTAAAGCATCCGCATAAAGCATCCTTATTTGCTGATTATAATCTATCTTAGGGATTAAGGCAATGGTGATCTTGTTAAACCCTAGCTCATAGAGACTTTACCCACTTACTACTTAATGGCTCCTTATATACCAGTAGTCTACTGTCCGAGTCTTTACCAATTGATTAGAACATACTCGTTGGTACCAAGGTCACCTTATGGCTCAACTAAGCTTATAATCAAAGGGCAAAAATAGGTCAATATTTGTGATCCTATGATTCTAGATATATAAATTGCAATATGGAGAGCTATCCCGGACTCTTAGCCTACGCCTAAACAACATCGAAGTTGCAACGCATTAAATATGTAGGACTAGACCCAGTTGAATGATAGGTCGCATACTTAAGCATGTAAGCAAGTATAAATTGATAAACATAAACAAGCATACAACGATAAATTGAGAAATCGAGATATAAACAAAACCAAACATTCAGATCTTCATAATAATGGCTAATACCCGAAGGTATTAGCCTTCAAACATCATAATTAATACAAGAGTAATGGCTTAGCCAATGTAAACTAACCGAGTTAACGAATGATACCAAAAACTAAACGATTACAAAGTATTAGAAATTACACGTTGTCTCCTATGGATTGGATTGCGTTGCAAGACCTTTTCTGATCTCTTTCTCCTCTGAAAATGGACTTTATGGTTTAGGTACAAGAATATGATTTAGCACACCTAAAACTCATTTTTGAGTTTTCTATTTATAGGGTCTAGAGTCGGTTCGATACAACGTATCCGATGTCTTGGATATGGTGTATTGGGGGTTTTTTGGAGTATGGACCACGTTTGATATCTTCCAGAATATTCACATACTATATTTCCAATACGGCGTATTGGTCTTCTCTGGATACGGCGTATTGATCTTGTTTCCTTTGTGGTCTTTTGGTGAGTGCAGGCACATATACGCCGTATCTTCCTTGATGGATATGACATATTGGTTGTCAGAACAGTAATCCTCAAAATATCTTTGTTTGCGTGCCTTTTAGTCAAGTTTCACCAAGTACTCCATAATTACTAGAATTCTCAAATACAAACGGTTAAGTAACAATTCTTTGCAATAATCATACAAAATGGGTCAATTACATGGGATAAATGATGCTATAAAATAGACGTTATTTGATGTCATAATCATCTCCCCAAAGAATTCATCTTTGATGACCAATTGTATGAATGTTGTTTGGGATAACTCTTTGCCCAGAACATTGGCTCAATAGGAATTCTGCTTGCATACGTAAGTCACTCAAATGCCAATCATGAAAAGTTCAATCAGAAAATGTTCAGATTACATTAGGCTTGACAAGAAACTAAAATATGCATCGACAATAGCATAAGCACCAAAAATAAACATCTAAAAAGTATATTATCTAGTATTTTATTAGTTTATAATTGTCAAAAAAGGTATATAATAAAAATCATAATCCACATTATCCTAAATATACAACATTTTCTATCCAATTATTTCCATTTACTTTTTCCACATACTTTTGGCTTATTTATATTGGCCCTTATTTTCTTATCACTTGGGGAATCATGCTTTCCCCCATACTTAGGATAACACAGACTCCTTCAAACACACTAGAAGTTTGCAACATACGCACTTCATTATAATAAGAGAAACCCATCCATTAACGAACTTCAATTCGTATCGAATAAAGTGTCCAAATAATTTAAATAAAAGCTTTTTTGGACAAAGATTATGTTTGTACTTATATTTATCTTTATATCACCTCTTAAATCAGTTAAATGTTTATAACATGCGAACGTGTTTCTTACTACTAGGCGGTCGTCGTAAAGATTTCAAACATAAGTTCTAGAAATTATCAAATCACCATCACACTCATACAATATTTTAAAACCGAATACCGAAAATGCTCCAGAAAAAGCGAAAACCACAAATACAAACAGCCGAACGACGAATGAGACACTTGTAATTGCATTTCAACCTTAACCGAGAAAGCTAAAGGTAAAAAATTAATTTTCATAATATTTAAAGGCTAACCTTAAATTTTTGGGATAATGGGTATAAATATCTATTATAGTATCAATCCAGAGTCAGATTTTGCTTATAAGTGATCAATCACAATGTTACTTTTTACCTTTTTAATCAATTTAAACTCTATACTAGACTAGTGTTTATATATTAAGAAACATAGATAAGTATATTTTTGAAAATTTAGTTTTGCTCTTTATCTCCCCCCACGTACTTAATATGAGCATTGTCCCTAATGCGAGAAATATTATAAAGAAAAGATAAATTGGAAAAGTGAATTGGATGCAACTTCCCTTATGATGAATTTTCCGAATTGGTACGAAGCTTTAGTTATAGTCTTTGATCATGACTTCATACGCGTCTTTTCTTTTCTTTTCTTTCCCCTGCGATAATGATAAACAAATACTGCAAGTACAAGCGGATAACATATATATTACATAATATTTAATGATAACAAGTTTAGTAGTATGGGTACTAGATAAAATTGTTTTAATGCCAACAAAGGCATATTACACACCATAATAATATATATTGTTTTTACAAAATTATTTTTAAAACTTGTGACCCACATACGGTCACAAAATCCAACCGTGTCATCTCGACACTACTCCTCATCATCCTGCTGCTGCTGATACTACTGTTGATCATATCCAGGTGGGTTATAAGCTCCCTGCAGTGCAACATCTTAAACTCCAGCTATATGCTCAAACACTCCAGCATACCTGTCCCAATGATATGAGTCCGTATAGGCCATCCTCTCAATCGCTCCCTAACGAATCTCCATGCTACCCATCCGGTCATATAAATCCTACATATATGGTCTCGGGCCTCTAGGAATAGCAACATGTGGCACTCCTGGTGATGGATCCTCGAAAATCAACCTCTCATTAGGACTAGTTAATTCTTTAAGTGTGAAAACATCTAATGCTTGAAAGTAGGTTGGAGCACTCAATCCATCTAGTACCTCATTAGTTAATATACCAAGCCTTTTTGCAATCTTAGTCACAAACTATTCGCAACAAACCGTGCTCTCTCTCTGAGTTCCAACTCCTTTTCTTTTCATCCACTTTGCAAGTAACCAAGCAACATTAACCTACCCGTTCTGATGGTTAGCTTTAAATATGCTCATCAACCAGAGCTTATTTTCTGCACTTTATCGTACCCTGTTGTTCGCTGACATAAGCCATATGCGATCATCTTTTGTAGCACTCGCAAAATAGGACTCCTAATGGTTAAGGCAAGGCTCCTAGATAAATGTAGTTCCTCCTCGCTACTAATGCTTAGCGAATAATCCATATCATTGAAATTTTCATCACTACGTAAACCTCCTTGGAAATAAACATCAAATCCTTATTCATTAACTTCTTCTAAGTGATACAAACCTAAACGTCAAGCGAACTCGAGCAAAGTCAAACTATGAGCACGACCACAGAGTCAAAACTTAATCACTTTTTTTGTCCTCAATTTATCATCGGCACACACCTCATCAAAATCATAAGTCGAGTAAAACTCATGGCAAAGCTCGGTATAAATTGGCTCGTTAATGTCAAAAACTCTTCTATACGCTTCAGAATTGAAAATCTCCTCCCGACTTCCTGCCTCATACACCTTAATCTCTAACATATTCTCAATCTCCTCGGCACAACTGATTTTATTTAGCACTCTCCAATCCACAATACACGATGAGTAAATTTGCTTCATGAGCAAATGAGCAAGTTTGGTATTGTATCTTGTCATAGCAGCTTTGTTACATGTGCCCCATAGTAGAAATTTGTGGTAATCACGTGGGAGCATTGCTTCCTCCACGATCTCGTATTGGCGGGATCGTTTGGGTCATGACGAACCGACTTCGTCATCATGAGTTCCGATTGTCTACACATCAGAAACAAATAACACTAAAGTGTATAATCATGTTAGGAAAGAATTAGCATCAACGTGCAAGCATACATATCAGTTCTGAACATTCTATTCAATTTTTAGGTAAAAAGTGCGTTGCACTTCCTGCAATTTTCACTAAGTTTTCCGGTTATCTACACAAAACCGGCGTACTTCCTGGGTTTTCAAAACAAAATTTTGAATTTTTCTTACTGAAAATAATTAAATAATTTTATATATTTTTTGAGCAGTAATTTTTATAAATTTTCCTAAAATAATTCCTAACTCAGTTAATCATTCAATCCTACCTTGTTCAAGATATTTCAACTAATCATAATTGTAAGTTAAATTTACATATTTATAACATAAATTAATTTCCCCAATTGTTAATTTAAACATAGACCCTAGTAATAATATAAACAAATTAGTAACAATAAATATAGTTTAAGATATAATTGACATACCCTTGGCATTGTGAATGTTTTGATGGATTGGGTTTTAAGTTTTCTTTTAATTTTTGATGAAACCCGGCGGTTTTAGGTGGAGTGTTATGTTTTTGTTTTTGTTGAATGTGAATTTTTATAAGTAAATAGGTTGAAACCGTCCAAAACTGCGGCGCACTTTAGCCTTATTTTCTAACTAGTATATTTAATAATTAATAAAAAATTAAACGTAAATGCAAGGTTAATTCCAATCCATCATAACTGACACCATTATTAATAATAAAGGACTAATGTCCATACATCAAAGAGAATCCGTTATGGATTTACATAACTTTGACATGTTTTATTTAAATAGACTCAACATAGAAAATGAAAAAGACTCACGAAAGAATAGGGAGTGTACTCCTTTTTATATCAAGCATAAGGTTGTTCTTTTATTTCTGGAACCAGTTAGGTGACATCACATCACTTAACTTGTGATACTTTGAAATCTTCCTTTTTGTTGGTTTATTCATGAACCCTTGGCCATAAACGTTTCCATAGGGTTTCGTCAATCTAACTTCTGCATGCCACATTCCATCCCTATCTTTTTTTCTACAAAAATTTCCTTCATAATTTGTGATGATATCACAAACCAAATAATACTATGAGTTTCTAAGAAAGAACTAGAGAGAGAAAGGATGGTTGACACTTGTAGAGAAAGAAAGAGAGAATAACATAAACTAGGCGTTCTTACAAATGACCAACACCCTCTCTATGGGATGGAGATGGATTATATACTACCTATTATGCCCATCCATGGGATTATGTCCCATGGACTTGGCCCGGTTAGCTTTCTCGTAACCAAACGCTTAACTACGAGCTACGATATATTATATTGGAAGTGACCGAGTCTTTTCTAGATTCCTAACAATCTCCCCCTAAGGGAGGTCACTCCAAGTTTAAAAAATCTTAAACCTAGCATTCTATGAATGTCTTTGATTTGCACGTCATGTTTAATCTATAGATCATTAACTTGTTTCATATGTAGTGACTTGATCTGAGCTTGCACCTACTCGCTTAATAAACAGTGACTTGAGCTCATTTGAGATCATCAAAAACCACAATCATCTCTTTGTGTTATATTGTAATTCTTATTCGCTCGCCTTTTGAACTAGTGACCTTCAGACCGACATGCTCATAACCATATCTTTATCTTGATAGCTATTTGACTATCTCCATTGGGATGCATCATCTTGAACAAATAATGGACTTCAAGGCAGAACATTCGAGTATTAAGTAGCGGAAGACTTGGAGTAACATTACTTACTTTCACATATCTTTTAATTTTTATTCGATCGAGTATGACATGCTGTATGAACTTGACTCTGCCTGAACGAGGTTATCTTCATCTCCATTCTTACATGAACCTTATTTAAACATTAGCAATAAATCTTTGTGGACAGGGATATACTTTGTCATTCCCTCTCCACGTTTGTTGGATTAAACCTTACGGTTTCCGTGTGGACCAACCTGTGATTCAGGTAGATCAAATTAAGGAAGAATCTCCTTGAAGGATTTCCAACATAAGTATCGGATATATCCTATTGTGTGCTCATCAGAATTACCTTACTTGCTTGTTCTCTTTATCAGAACGTCTCAAAGAAGATAACACGATAAGAGCGAATCGGTTAGTTACTATCTTACCGATTAAGTCATCAATTCATAATCTGGACCGAATCGATATCCAGTGTCACAAGTTTATCCAAGAGTGTCCTCAACAATCACTACGCAGAGCTGGGGAAAAGGTAAAATTAGGACTGGGAAATTAGACTTTGAAGATGTATACTTTGTAAAGGAACTTAAGTTTAATCTTTTCTCTGTCTCACAAATGTGTGACAAGAAAAACAGTGTTCTTTTCACTGAGACTGAATGTCTTATTCTATCTCCTGATTTTAAGTTACTTGATGAAAGTCAAGTACTGCTTAAAGTTCCTAGACAGAATAATATGTACAGTTTTAATTTAAAGAATGTTGTTCCATCAGGAGGTTTGACTTGTTTATTTGCAAAGGCTACAATAGATGAGTCTAATTTATGGCATAGGAGGCTTGGTCATGTAAACTTTAAAACTATGAACAAACTTGTGAGGGGAAACCTTGTTAGAGGTTTGCCTTCAAAGCTTTTTGAAAATGACCATACATGTGTTGCTTGTCAGAAGGGAAAGCAGCACAAAGCCTCCTGTAAGACCAAGCTTGTGAGCTCTATCAGCCAGCCTTTACAAATGTTGCATATGGATTTGTTTGGTCCAACATTTGTAAAGAGTCTAAATAAAAAGATGTATTGCCTTGTTGTCACTGATGACTTTAGTAGGTTTAGTTGGGTTTTCTTTTTGGCCTCTAAGGATGAGACTAGTGGAATCCTTAAAACTTTTATCACAGGCATAGAAAACCAAATAAATCATAAGGTTAAAATTATCAGGTGTGACAATGGAACTGAGTTTAAGAATAGTGAAATGAATCAGTTCTGTGAGATGAAAGGAATCAAGAGAGAATTTAGTGTTGCTAGGACTCCACAACAAAATAGAGTAGCTAAAAGAAAGAATAGAACACTAATAGAGGCAGCTAGGACTATGCTAGCAGATTCACTATTACCTACTACATTTTGGGCTAAAGCAATTAATACTGCTTGCTATGTTTAGAATAGAGTTTTGATAACAAAGCCTCATAACAAGACACCTTATGAACTTTTAATTGGTAGATCACTAAATCTAGACTTCATGAGACCTTTTGGGTGTTCTGTTACTATCTTGAATACCTTAGATCATCTAGGCAAGTTTGAAGGGAAGGCTGATGAGGGGTTCTTGGTTAGATACTCTGTAAATAGTAAGGCATTTAGGGTATTTAACACTAGAACCAAGAAAGTTGAAGAGAACCTGTATATTAAATTTCTTGAAAATAAAACTAATGTTGCAGGAAGTGGTCCAAATTGGCTCTTTGATATTGATTCACTGACAAAATCTATGAATTATAAGCCAGTTTGTGGAAACCTAAATAACTTGATAGGTTCTTTGATCGTTTAAGCTCAGGTTGTTTAGACCTTTATCTAGGATAATATCAATGTTCATAAGTTAGAAAAACAAAGCGGAATAAGAACACAGATATTCAACAAGGTTTTACCAAACATTCACCACAACCCTAATATTATTTGATCAAGATAATACGGTTACATCAATGAACTGTAACAGGGATCAAGGAAAACCTTGATTACCTTGAGGCTACACCAACTCTATACTAGACGTCTACATCTTCTTGTGTATACACACACACTTTTCTGGATGGATACAAACTAATATGCCTAGACCTCCTTTTATAGCACAAAGAGTCTAAGGCTTACAAGGAAACTAATTAATATATTAATGAGAGAATCAATTAATTATCTTCTCATTAATATTCATTCTTATCTTATTTTGACCAAATCTTTTAATCTTTATCTTTATTCTTCTTGAGCATATCTTTTAGTATCTTCTGATATCTTCCATCTTTTGTAGAATATACTCCACCTACTTGAAGAATCTCTTATTGTTGATTTAGGTCCTTTTCCTTTAAGTCCTTCTTGTTTCATTCTTGTTTTGTCTTATCAATTCAAATATAATTCCCAACAATCTTCCCCTAGTTGATAATGACAAAACCAAATAAGCACGAACTTCCCCTGAAGTTAATATACAAATGAAAGAATAGAAATTCCCCTTAATCCATTCTATACCACCAAGGCTCTATAAGTTTCAAATCATCAAATCCTCTTCCCCTTTTTGTCATAATCAAATAGGAGACTAAAGTATGCAACTTTGATCTTCACAACTACGAACCAATATTACACTTCCAATCCAAGTATTCCAATGACCCAAATTACCCTTCATTACGCACCTTAAGAAAAATGAATTTGAGCAGTAGAAACTTACACTAGCAGTAGTAATAATAACTAGCAGTAGTAAAAACCTTCACCTCAATGTAGCATATAAATGGTTAAACATTTTAACATTAAGCTTCCTTAAAACCCATATGTTAACCATTTCTTGAATCTTCAATTCTGTAGGCTCTATGTAATGATTACTGATGAAGAAAACTAAGTATAACGAACTTGATGCTGAAGTAGAATAACCCAAACTTGTGTCTTATATCTTGCACTATCCACGTGACTTCGAACGTATACCCAAAACCAATGTATAAGGAGACCGCAATCTCTTGACAATTTATCCTCATCTTCTATGAGACACATAACCAAAGTGATAGCAAATGTGAGCATTGAGCACCATAAGAAAAATCACACACCTTTGCTAGATTTGTCAATTCTTCATCACATCGTTTCTAAGCACGAACAAGTTATCTTCAAAGTGTAACACCCACTTTAAGATATGATAAAACACAAACCCAAATAATTCCACTTCATCGTCAAATAGATGATAATTAACCTTCTTCGTAACCAATTATAGCAAATAATAACGAGCCTTTATAAACCTGTTGAGAATATGTAAAACAAAAATCCAATTTGTTTGTCCAAGAACCATCTGAACAAACTATCAATCAAACCTGTGTGTGTTGGAACCAATATGTTCCAAAATCAAAAACCAAAAATCCAAAACAAACGAACTTGGTTTTCTTAGTTCTGTCCAACATCCTTCCTTGTGTGTGTCGCCCGATATCTGTCATAACTGACAGTACAAACGTCCTTCACTGTCCGATATCGGCTCAAACTGGCAGTACTAACTTTCATTGCCAGCAGTATTAAAATCAAACAAGCAGTATTAATCCAACTGCCTGTTTACGCTAGCAGTATTAACTTACTCCATATCAGTGGCAGTAGTAATACTCAAAACTAGCAGTACAAACGCTTCAATCCAATGCACTCGAATCCAAGTGGATTAAACCTTCCCCTCGAATCAAGCAGTATTAACGAACACCAAATAACATTAACCCATGGCAGCAGTACTAACGTTTCAATGACAGCAGTACTAAAAATACAAAAACAGTACTAACCAAATCGTAGCAGTACTAACGAAAACAGCTAGCAGTACTAACCAGTGTATTTAGCTTTCAAATCAACAGCATGAACACCATCTGCATAACCCTTGACGACTATCCTTTTTACCCTATTTTCGAGCAAAGAAACTCCAATACTTAGGGTTTGTACCAATAACAACTGCAAACGATTAGGGTTTGAATGGAACACCAAGCTGCTACGCGACCTTCTTAATTCTTTGTCAACAACCGTCATCCTGCTACTTGTCTCTTGGATCGAGTTAGGGTTTGTAAAAACCCTAATGTACATTCTCTTCTTCACGTTATTCAAGCAGCAACAACATCTTGAATCGTTTCTGTTTGCACATCTAAAACAGAAAACACAACTTGTTGCTTCTTCATGATGTCGTCTTCAGAATCTGTGTTGACGCGTTTTTGTACATATGCTACCATGCTTCCCCTTGAACGATACATATAAACCCTTGTCAATTAAAGTATAAAGACAACACTTTAAAGTGTCGCAAAAACCCTAAATTCACCAGATTCGATCATAACTTATAACAGGAGCACGAACCTTCTTTCCATTATGAACACGACTTCAAAACAACCTTGTTTTTATTTCCTTAATTGCACAATAGGGATATTGTACAAACCAAGTGGGGAGATGGGAGTAAAATTACCACTTGACCTATATTTTCCTTCGATTTCCTAGTTTTCTTTAAAAAATGGAGCCAATTTTCAAATTTTAACATGTTTTTCTTACTAAACTAGAATAAATCTTTGTCGAGCACATTATTATCCTGTAACTAATTTGGTGAGATTAAGCCAAATATTTTGTTTTCATCTATTTTACATAAAATCCACCAAATACATGAGAGTGCCGGTAGTATTATAGACTTTAGAACTTGGCATGTACATCTTGTTAAGACATAATTGGTTAGTTGGAATAGACTGTTTAAAAAGGAAACATTTTAGGAAATCACCTAAAAAGCCTATGTGTGTGTGTTTATCGGCTTGTCACACTGACTTGTCGACCTCCCCGTGTAAAACCCTAGTTGCGCTCACTACCAGTGCAAGATACCCCTAGATCACCTTGTCAAGCCATTCCTGTTTAAACAATATATGTTTCGTTACACCATTTCGCCTTAGCCTACCCTGTAGTCTTTATTTTCTTTGTGTTGAAATCTCTGGCTATTTAAGTCCATGGTTCGGGGGAATGGGAACGAAAACTTTATGCATTCGTGGAAGACCAATCAGTTATGATCTATAAAGACCCCCCTGTATCACCACTTTTGACGTTGTTCATCTCAAGTGGGGGGATGTGCGTATAATATCGGATGTTGCAGGGGCAATAATTAAAGATATAAACTCCTGTAGCATTTGCATATTTATCATGAAGAAAATGAAGAAAAGAGGGTGCAAACTAAAAAGTCACCCATGTGCTAAAAAATGTAAAGATGGTGCAAGATAATATATATATATATATATATATATATATATATATATATATATATATATATATATATATATATATATATATATATATAAAAATATAAATATATATGGAGTCTATTAGCCCCATTAAATGCACCAAGCCATCTTCACAAGTATAAATAATGGTGCTAGTAGCACATATTGGAAGATAAGGTTATCAAACTCCGACTTTTAGACCTTGGATGGACAGGCATCTAGTTATTGACACCGTAGTTTTACTTTAAACTATTTGTTTCGTGTTTTTATCTTAACAACCATTTTAAGTGTATCCCATGTCTATCCTTACCCATTATATCACCTAATAAACCAAATATCACTCGTGTTGCCTTAGAGACTGTTTAGACCCTAATCCTAGTTGATGGAGACTTGTGTACTTTCCAAGCTTATAATAGAATACATACTATGACTGTGCAATTGAGTGATCACCCCAAAATTGAACACTTAGTTTAGTAATGAGAGTTGAGTGTTTTGATCCCCTTTTCGTGAGGTGTTCGGCTCTAATGTTTTCTAGCATAGGTAACTTATAAATTCATTTTTTCAAGTCAAATTTGGGAAATCTTTTTATAAATTATTCTAAACGGTTCTACTTGAGGGCAAGTAGAAGTCAAGTGGGGGGATATTTGATAACATCAAATAATTGATACATTTTAATATCAAATTCCCTATAAAAATGCTTACAAATATGCTATTAATGTATGAAAACATTACTTAATTGTTTATTATTAGTTTTCAGGGACCAAGTGAGCATTTTAGCAAAAGACAAGGGATTTGGACAAGAAATGCACTAAAGTGAAGAGTCCAAGGCACTTTACGGCGTAACACCCCCGAGGGATTACGCCGTAACATCTTATAACGAAGAAATGAGTCATCACACCCTTTACGGCGTAAAGTGTCTCCAAGATTACGCCGCAACAATCAAATTTACAAGAGATGATGTATCTGACTCAGCGTTACGGCGTAACATAGGCGACAAGGTTACGCCGTAACATACTTTTATGCCTAGAAGATTGGATGCTTACGTAGCAAGGTTACGGCGTAACATCCCATAAGGATTACGCCATAAACCTTTCGAAGCCTATAAATAGAGCCCTCCTCCGGCTCATTCAGCATCACTCACCACCACCACTTCACACACAGTTCTAAGGGGTGAACCAAACCCCTAAGGTTCAAAGCATTTCATCTGAAGGTCCAAGGGAGAAGCCACTAGCATACTTATTGTACTTAATCATTCATTTCATTCTCTGTAAGAATTATGATGATTCAATCCATGTCTTTATTCATTAATTCTTGCATTGCTGTACTAATAAAGCGGGTAAGTTCTCCTAGTATGGCCTAACCAATGTAAGTTACTAGTGTTGTGATTATGATTTCTTGTTTAATTATGGTTCTATTAGATATCCTTATATCCTTTCATTGATCCCCATGTTTTAGTAGTATAGAGGTCGGCTTAGATCTTGTTAATCCTGATATTAGAGTTACCATGTTGAACTTGGGATTAGTGGGGTACTAGGGTAGCTTGACATCTATCCTAGTTAGGAATATACCAATTACCGCCTTTGTCATCATTAAATACTTAAAAAATATGGAACATCTTTCAGAGAGGTTTAATAATCGATGTTAGATTATAGATTGTCCTAAGGGTAGTTTGTTGTTTAACCATAACAATCTTGGATGCCCTGCTCGTCTGATCGAGGGGAATGTGGGAGCGCGAGTAAGCATAGGAAAACCTTAAATGAAATTCAGGGTCTATCAACTTAGAAGCCGCTATGGAACTTATAATTAAACATTGCACAGGAAAATGTAATCATAGCATTAGTAATGAAATGGTTAGGTTAGCATGCCTTTATCCCTAATATCTTCTATCTATTTACTTTGTTGCATTTACTTTTCATAGCTCTTAAAATCAAACTTAAAACCACTTTCAAACGTGACAATAATCTAGTTAAACTATTAAACCTTAGCTCTTGGGACGACCTCGGATTTACCAAACTACTGCACTATATACGACCGGGTTCTCTGCCCGTTAGTGCGTGTATCGGTAATCGAGTTTTATAAATTTAAAACTAGGTAAAAATATATTTAAAGCAAAATACGCATCAGACATGCTAAAGACTTCTCCGATCTGTCTACTATCAAAAGATTCAAAGGCTAAAAGATGGTTATGGCACCGTCGGTTATCTCATCTCAATTTCTATTTTTAGCATGTGCATTAGGCAAAAGCAAAAAATCCTCTCATCGACCCAAGGCTGAAGATACTAACCAAGAGAAACTCTATCTTCTGCATATGAATCTTTGTTGCCTGATGCGTGTGGAGAGCATTAACGGGAAAAAGTATATATTTGTGATTGTTGACGATTACTCACGATTTACTTGGGTTAAATTTATGAGATCAAAGGATGAAGCTCCGAACGCTATCATCAAATGCATCAAAAATATTCAAGTTTATTTGAATGCAACAGTCCGTAATGTTCGAACATATAATGGAACTGAATTTGTCAATCAGACCCTTCGTGAATTTTATGAAAATTATGGAAACTAGAAAGAGGGTTGAATAGTTTACAAGTTCATTTTACGTTTTAAAAGTTTGCTTTCAAAATACTTAGATTCGAGTTGTATGTTTCAACCAATCACAATAAAAAATTAAATCAACAATGTAAATATCTAAACTAATACTAAATAACAATCACAACAATATAAAGAGATGAGAGAAGGAACAATCAAACCAAGACACCAAGATTTATAGTGGTTCGGCTACGAAGCTCTTCTTCGCCCTACTCTACTCCCCGAGTATCCTACTCGAGATTTCACTATGTCAACAAGCTCCCTTCGGGCAGAGAAAACCGTTTATACTAAGCTAAATGTCGAGTCCTAATCTTAGCTAAATGTCAAGTCCTAATCTTAGCTAGAACCAATCCACCACTTCACAAACACTATATAATCACAAGATCTAAACTATCGGATATACACACAATCCGAATCACACAATTACATAAGATAATTACAATAGAGACTTGATACTAAGAAAAAGAGAGGAGAGATTGATGTTTCGTTGTGTGGTGTATATTTTTATGATTCAAGTTTTAAATTTATATTTTGCTGACTTAACCAAAAACAACACTTTAACAGGCAGTAGAAACCTGGTCGTTGGTAGATTCGTAGTAAGTAGGGTGTCGAAGAACTTGAAGCCAGGTTAAATCTTCAATCTATAAATACTTTGGTTTTACAAATCTAAGTTTAATTCTAATCTAAGTCAAACCTATGCTAATCCTATGTCAGTTCTAATCCTAATTCTAACAGGTAAAAGGGGTTTTTTAGTCTGAGAGACTGGCACGGGTTTGGTGGTGACTACAATCAATTCAAGACACTTTAACCCACGCAAGCAAATTAACAGAAGATAAAAGAGCGGTCAAGCCTTATAATAGAAAATTGTATTAGCCATCATTAATCCGATTAGAAGTTGGTTTGTTTATTCAGTGCAATGATTACTTATCTCGAGGTGGTATATCATTCTTAGACTTAGGCGGGACTTCTTCCTAAGACCTAGACACATTAATTCTGTCACAATTAAAGCATCCGCATAAAGCATCCTTATTTGCTGATTATAATCTATCTTAGGGATTAAAGCAATGGTGATCTTGTTAAACCCTAGCTCATAGAGACTTTACCCACTTACTGCTTAACGGCTCTTTATATACTAGTAGTCCACTGTCCGAGTCTTTACCAATTGATTAGAACGTACTCGTTGGTACCAAGGTCACCTTATGGCTCAACTAAGCTCACAATCAAAGGGCAAAGATAGGTCAATATTTGTGATCCTATGATTCTAGATATATAAATTGCAATATGGAGAGCTATCCCAGACTCTTAGCCTACGCCCAAACAACACCGAAGTTGCAGCGCATTAAATATGTAGGACTAGACCCAGTTGAATGATAGGTCGCATACTTAAGCACGTAAACAAGTATAAACTGATAAACATAAACAAGCATACAACGATAAATCAAGCAATCAAGATATAAACAAAACCAAACATTCAGATCTTCATAATAATGGCTAATACCCGAAGGTATTAGCCTTCAAACATCATAATTAATACAAGAGTAATGGCTTAGCCAAGGTAAACTAACCGAGTTAACGAATGATACCAAAAACTAAACGATTACAAAAGTATAAGAAATTACACGTTGTCTCCTATGGATTGGATCGCGTTGCAAGACCTCTTCTGCTCTTTTTCTCCTCTGAAAATCGACTTTTGTGGTTTAGGTATCGATAATATGATTTAGCATACTTAAAACTTGTTTTTGAGTTTTCTATTTATAGGGTCTAGAATCGATGTCGATATGGCGTATCCAATGTATTGGATACGCCGTATTGGGGTTTTCTTAGAGTAGGGACCACATTTGATATCTTCTAAAATATTTACATACTATATCTTCAATATGGCGTATTGGTCTTCTGGATACGACGTATTGATCATGTTTCCTTTGTGGTCTTTGGTGAGTGCAGGCACGGATACGCCGTATCTTCCTTGATGGATACATCATTCTTCAACTATTGATAGGAACAAATTCTTTATTGACTACAAAGTTCGTCAAGTATCATGCTTCATAAATCACTCTGAGAATAGCCCTCATTTAGTACCCTTTTTCAGGATAACTTAAACTAGATCAAGAAGAATTATTCACACATGCAAGACCTACTTGCATCTTAAGTCTAAGGATTTTAGTAAATTAAAATCACTTACAAGATTTACTTAATGACGCTTATCCATTAAAGTATTATTCTTGTTCAGTGGGGAAATCAATATTCATTTAATGAATATCATGTGGTTGGTGGACCATCCTTGAATACCTACAATATCACCAATGTTAGAATTGTCTTAATTTTAATCAATATTCCATATTGTTAATCGACAATGGATTAATTTTAGAATAATCAACATTATTCATGGATTTAAACATGCAAATATAGGACACAATTTAAGATAAAAATAACAAAATACCAAGTATCATTATCATAAAATAAATTGTTCAAATGTCCCTTATCCAAATATTAAACACATGTCTACATAAAACTACTAGCTAAACGAAGTCCCATGCTCCTAGCATGTTGAGTAAGCTTTCCTTTAGGTAAAGCCTTCGTAAAAGGATCAACCAGATTGTTATCTGTGTAAACTTTTAGGAATTTTATTTCGCCCAGTTCAATACTCTCGCGAACATAATGATATCTCCTATGGTAGTGTCTGACGCCTTTCTGAACCCCCGGTTCGTTGGCAAAATGAAGTGCGGCTGAATTATCGCAAAACATCTTAATAGGTTCGTTTATTGTTGGTACTATACCAAGCCCTGAAATAAACTTCCTAATCTAAACAGCTTCCATCGCAGCTTCCGAAGCAGCTATGTATTCAGCTTCTGTAGCAGACATTGCATTAGTACTTTGCTTGGAGCTTTTCTAGTCCACTGCGCCTCCATTCAAAATAAAGACGTATCCTGTTTTTGATTTTGTATCATCTCTATTAGTCTCAAATCCAGCATCGCAATAGCAATCAACTCGAAGTTCAGCTTCTGGATTTCCACCATAAACCAAAAACATATCTTTAGTATTTCTTAAATACTTAAGAATATTTTTCACAGCAGTCCAGTGAGGTTCACTAGGATTCTGTTGAAAACGGCTTGTTATATTTTGCGCGAACGCAACATCAGGTCTAGTGCATCTTACAGCATACATAATGGATCCCACAGTTGAAGCATAAGGTGCATTTTGCATGCGCTTCACCTCCTCAGGTGTTGAAGCACCTTGTGTTTTGTTCAAGTCAAGTCTTTCTTGCATGGGGATATGACCACGTTTGGAATTATCCATCTTATATCTCTTTAAGATCTTATCCATGTAAGCACTTTGACCAAGTCTAATCAATCACTTTGACCTATCTCTATAGATTTTGATTCCAAGAATAAATGTTGCTTCCCCCAAATCTTTCATAGCAAAACACTTTCCAAGATAATCCTTTACACTTTGTAAACTTGGAATGTAATTTCCCATGATAGTTATATCATCGACATATAAGATGAGGAATGTAACATTACTCCCGCTAGCCTTTTGATATACACATGGCTCATCAAGATTTTGAGCAAAACCAAACTTTTTGATTTCCTCATCAAATCTTTTATTCCAGTTTCTTGATGTTGCTTAATAAGACCATAAATGGTCTTTGGGAGTTTGCTAACTTTTCTGGGATGATTAGGATCAACAAAACCTTCAGGTTGTACCATATAAATGTCTTCATCAAGATAACCATTTTAGAAGGCAGTTTTGATATTCATTTGCCATATCTCATAATCATAGAACGCTGCTATGGATATTAGAATCCTAATAGCTCTAATGTCAGCCACGGGTGATAATGTTTCTTCATAGTCTTTATTTCCTTTGTGTAAATGACATCATGTCAGTCTTTTTCTTAAAAATTCACTTACTCCTAACAGTCTTAAAATTAGGAGGAAGATCGACCAAGACCCATACCATATTGTCTATCATAGATTGCATTTCCGCATTCATAGCATCGAGCCACTTATTAGATTCTGGATCTAACATTGCAGCTTTATAGCTAGTGTGTTCATTAAGATCCCTTAGATTATGTTCCTCTGCCTCTACATTTAGACATAAGCAATTTGGAACTCGACGTGACCTTTCGGACCTACAAATCAGAATCTCTTCCTCTTTAGGTGGTTCAAAACCTTTAACCTCCATAGGAATTTCGCTAATGATTTCAGAAGGTGATGTATCTTCATCTTGAATTTCTTCAAGATCTATGGCCCTCCCACTGACTTCTTGAGTTATGAGATTTTTCTCAAAGAGCATACCTCACAACAACAATTTTGTTTTCAGGTGGGAAGTAGAAATAGTAAACCCATTGTTCTTTGGGTATCCTATAAAGATATTACTTAACGAATCTTTGTTGGAGTTCTGTCAGGTGATATCTGCTTCACAAGCGCCTCAATCCCCAGACCTTGAAGTTAGACAAGTTTGGTAAGTTTTCCATACATAATTCATATAGAGTTTATCAATACCTTCTGGTTGGAAACCAATGGAGTATGCGTTGTTGAAGACTCTAGCGCTAATCCCAAAAGGGATAACGAGCAGTGTTTGTAAGATTCATCATAGATCGAACCATGTCTAACAAAAGTATGATTTCTCCTTTCAGACACGTCATTGTGTTGTGGTGTGTATGGAGGAGTAAGCTGTTGGACAATTCTACAAGCTTTAAGATAATCTTTAAAACTCTTGGCTTATGTATTCGCCACCTCGATCTGATCGAAGAGCCTTGATAGTCTTCCTAAGTTGATTTTCCACTTCATTTTTAAACACCTTGAATGTTTCAAAGACCTCATGTTTATGCTTAAGAAGATAAACATAACCATAAAGACTATAATCATCCGTGAATGTAATGAAGTAGCTAGCACATTGTCTTGACACATCTGTATGTATTATTCCAAGAAAGATTCAGTAGTAGCCCTTTGAGACGATGTGGAAACGAATTTTCCTTGGTCATTCTTGCTGATAAACAAGACACGCTTGATCAAATGACTCTCATCATTGTTTTTCAAAGGATTTTTTGTTGCAGCTTATCAATATGGTTCTTACTTATATGAGCAAGACGGCAGTGCCATAGATAAGTAGAGTCCAAATTATGTTTGGCTCTTTTAGTGCTAACATTATAAATAGAATTAACATTTGGTACAAGATCATGCATATCAATTTCATAAATACCATTACTGGGAATAACATTAAAATAAAGAACATTGTTCTTAGAAACTGAAATTCTAAAATCCGTAAAACACTAGACAAATCCATTTTCTACCAAACGGTGAACTGAAACAACACCTCTAGTAATAGAAGGTGCATAATGACAATTGTCTAAACAAATAATCCACAAGGCCATTAGGCAAACTAAGTCAAAACTTCAAATAAGCTTATATTGTGCCACGAACAAATTGCCCACGTACAAATAAAGAGCTCCTTGTTTCAGCTTTCTTGCTTCTCTAAACCCCGTTTTGTAATACAAATGTGAGTACCACAACCAGTGTCATACACCCAGGATTTATTAGGGAAAGCAAATAATTCTATTGTAAAGATACCTGAAGAACTGGCAGTGCCAACTTGCTTCTTTTTCTTCAACAACTCAGCAAGATAAACAGGACAATTCCACTTCCAATGACCCACCTCCTTTGCAGTGGTGGCAGGTGTCATCCTTAGCTGGGTGTGCTCTTTAGCAGTAGGTTTAGGGTTTTTAGGCTTAGGGATATAAACTTGTTTATCCTTTCCCTTGCCATTAGCTTTACCCTTACCTTTAGCTTTAAGCTATTTCTTATTGGCTTTCTGGGTTTTACCACTTTTAATCATCATTACTTGTGGTGTTTCAGCCTTTTTAGGTAAACCTTTTTCATACTCAATGAGCATAGCATGTAGTTCACCAATTGTCTTCCTCGTGTTATGCATATTGTAATTTCTCATAAATCCAGCAAAATCTTTAATGAGGCCAACCCACCCTACATGTCAAGATAAGACCAACAGTAAGATCTTGTGGTAGCATATAACCAAGACGTTCTAGATGATCTACATATCCTTTCATCTTTAGAACATATGCAGCCTAAGCAACTGGTTTACCCTCCTCTTGTTTGCAAGCATGAAAAGTTTGGATTAGGTCAAACCTCTCCACTCCAGCTTGTTTCTCAAACATAGATTTAAGATCCCGAAAGCATCTCATAAGGTGCATAGTTTTCAAATTGTCTATGAAGCTCATGAGTCATACTACCAAGCATAAGACAAGCTACCTCATTATAAGCATCATATACTGCATTTCAATCCGCCAGCACATTTGCTGCGGAATCAGCTGCAGGATAACGATAAGAGGAATAGGTTGTTTACAGACAAACATTTATTTTTCAACTCTGAAGGAACTTAACTTAAGTTGACAAAACCAGTCATTGAAATTATTTCCAAAAAGTTTTTCTCTTTCAAACATCGACTTGAAAGCCGAATGGTTTATGTTTTGAACAGGTTGTGCCATCTACAAAACATAGTTAAAGTTCAAGAAGAATTAGTAATTTTCGATAATTACTCTTTAAAGAAAATTACTAACCATCGTTTAATCAAAATAAACATTAATTTTCTAAGGCTAGGACCCTACTTGACATACACCACTATCATCAGTTGATCTGTAGTGACGGTGTATTCAAAGGTAATTAACGATCTAATAATTTGCCACGTGGTTGCAATTTCTAGAACCTTATAGGACTTACTTTATTACAATAATATATTAGTAAGCATTGTTGATCCTAATAGAATAGATATTTAATCCTTTAGCTTGTATAAGGTATAGTTATGCAAGATAAATCTAACACAACTATAGTAGAAACTTTGATTGTAAATATCAAAGACTATGCGGAATCTAGTCAATGATATTAAGAAAAATTATAATGATATTAGTATTTGAACAAGATTAAATAACAAAACAGTTTCCAAATTTCAGCCTCAATTATAATACGAACACTCGTAATAGTTCTTAGGTTACAAAACCTTGAAGCTACGAATAGATTAACAGAACAATGAAGGATATCTGGATGTATATACATTATGCCCTAGGACCTCCTTTTATACACCAAGGAGTCCTACAAGGCTTACAATACTTCCTAAGTTATTGATCCTTCTAAAAAAATAACTTATTCTGAATCTTTTATAAATATAATTCATACTTATCCCATAAGTAATCTTGATAAACAATCTTCATCTTTATCCCTTCTTTTGTATTTATCCTTCTGACAGTAGAAACTCTTCTAGCAGTTGTAATCTTTCAGCAGTTGTAACCAGCAACATTAACTTTTATACCAGCAGCACTAACTGTGTACAAGCATAGTAGTAACTACTTAGAATATTTTCTTCATTCTTCATCAGCAGTACTAAGTTACACTAGCAGTACTAACTTTATGCTAACAGTTGTAACTTTACTCAAGCATTTACTTACATATACTGCAGTACTAAAGTTACACTAACAGTAGTACTTTTATACTAGCTGTATTTAACTTACTTAGTAGTATTTTCTTTAAGTCTGCTGAAGCTAGTCTTACATTAGCGTAGTAGTATATATACTAGCATTAGTAAACTGCAGTACTAATACTTAGATATTTTATCATAATATCATAACAACACTAAGTTTGCTTAGCTAGTAGTACATCTAACCTACAGCAGCAGTAACTTCCAAACAAGCTTCAAAAAGTCTTTTAATCCTACAATCTCCCCTTAAACTTTAACGTTCATCGTCTGAAATCTTCAAGTTTCTTGATTAATGGCTTTATTTTCCTTGGAGGATGAATTCAAACATTTCCCAGGATTCATTGAGCTGTTTTGTCATGAGCTTAAGAAGTGATTAACACATTTCAATCCATATGGTGGTTTCAGTTTGAAGCTTCTTGTTTGTGCATTTCTGTGATTGCTGCTTGTGTAAGTGATATCTTCTTTTTACCAGCATAATGATATGAGGATTCTGAATCTTACAAAATGTACTCACTTGAAGAAGAATGCTTCCAAATTGTCACGTTGTGCGCTTGTAGACTTCCTTCGCACTTCACTTTCTAATCAGGTTTTCTAACTCACGTTCAGATCACCCATTTAAACTCTCTTCATAGCCCCTCCCCCCCCCCCCCCCCTCAATGGCCCCCCCCGTGTTAACCCTATTGCTTAGCGTTTAACCAACTTCCAGAGAGTTTCCAAGTCTTCTTTGCATATTCTGAAGGTATTTGAATCATTGATGAGTACCTCTTTGAACTTCCATCAACTCTTATGATTTGAAAGTATCTCATCTTTCCTTCTTTGATGATTTTTCAGTCAACAATGATTGGAGGCTTAGTGGCTAGAGGTATAGCATTTTAATTGCTTACTCATCATTGGATCTATCTCCATATGCTTTTTTATCTCTACTTCTTCTTGATCATCATCTACTTTAGTTCTACCTTTCTCATCTAACTTTGCTTTATTTAAAATTTTCAGATTCAAGTTCTTCTCTGCTTTTAGAACTTTCCTTCTGTTCTTGTCTCACTACCTTTCACTAACTCTGTATCCATGTCTACAAATGTGTTTACTCTTTTCATTTCTTTGACAAATAACATTTGAATATCCTCAAAGATTTTGGTCTTCAATTGATTGTGCTTGTATCCGGCCATGTTTTTCAGATAAGTAGACATTGTATTCCTCTTTTGAGCCTTAGTTGGTGATTTTCTTCTCTGCTCTAAGTCTTGCAAAATGCTTCTTCCTTTTATTCATGAGCTCCACAAACAATCTTGACTTTTCTTCAATAGTCAATTCTCCTTGCTCTTCTGCCTTTAATCTTGCAGCTAGCTCATAATCTGCATCCATCATAGCTTGAACATTATCCCATTCAACAATGTTTGCATCTTCTTATCTTTGTCTTGCTAAGCCTCTCTTCTTCTTCCAATGTCAGCATCTAATTGGAGCTTAATGTTTTGTTGAAGCAACTCCTTATCAAACTATAATCTGTCTTTCTTCTTCAAAGGTTTTTCAGGCTCAACCATTTTTGCCTTGCCTTTGTCTTTAGCCTGTGGAAGTTGTGATGGTTATGAAGGTGATGTTGTTGTTGTAAATTCACTTGGTTCTTGAACTATAACCCCTCTAGCCTTGGGTTTTGCAGCTTTGATCTCTATTAAAGTCTGAGCCAGGGTTAATTCATCAACAGTTGTTGTTGTACAGTTTATCAGTAGTTAACTTCAGCAGTACCTAAACTACAAACATTAGCAAGTAGGTAACTACTTCACCAGCAGTAGTAAACTGGTTTAGCTGAGTACTCAACATCCTTTTCAGCCATATAACCTCTTCTCTGCCATATCTTGTTCATTATCAAGAACACCAGTATCAAACATTAAATTATCACCATACCTCCCTTTAGTATCATAAAACTAGTATACCTCTACATCTTGGTTAATTTCATCAATTTTCCTCCCCTATTTGGATGCATCCTCCTGATCACCTAAACCTTCATCTTCAGAGGAAACCACTCTTGTAGATCTACCAACCTTGTATAATCTTCTAAGCCTGTGAGTTCGTCACCCTCCTTTCTTTTCCAACTTCTTAACCCTCTCCTTCAATTTAGTAATCTCTGCAGCTTGAGATGTCTTTGTTTTTTTCCAAGTCAAGAACTCTGGTGATCAAGCTGATAAAAGTTTCATCAATTCATTTAGTTTCAGTCTATCCTCACCACTAAGCAGTGGATCATTAGAATGTGTAGGTACACTTGCCACATTTTTAGTATCATCAGTTACAGGTTCTGTAGGACCACTAAGTTGAGGATCCTCAGTGTCTTTCCTCTGTTTCCTTCTAGACTGTTTCTTCTGAGGTTTAGATGTTGATGGTTGAGTAGTAGTGGGTGTATGATGGGAATCAGTTGGTATCTCTGAACCTTCACCTACTTGTTCTTATGCTTGAACAATCATGGTTGGAAATAAAGGTGTGTCCCTACCAGAAAAGTCTTTTCCCTGCCTCTTCATATTAGCAAAGACCTTCTTAGTGTGAGAAGGTGTAACATAAATCTCTTTATGTTTGGACATTCCTTCAACTTGTTTATCCAGGAAAATCATTCTGCACAAACTTGGATACATTAGAAATATAACCCCACCCTCCAAGTTCTTTACCATATATCCAAAATATACTTAGAAAGTTATTTTTAGTTTGTGGCAAGACAGGATGACAGCAGTGGCCATAGTTGCTACTAAAAATTGTTCTAAGCAGTAGGCTTAGATCTAAGGCATTGCAGAATTGTATGGATAAGAAATTTTACATTGAGGTGAAAAAAGAAAGCTTTATAGAATATTAAGCTCTTGCGTAGATTTTTTATACCCAATTGAGTGTTAGTGTTCCAATATGTTAGCATTTGGAAGACATTCAGTACCTTCAGCATTTTTCTTCTAATTGAAGATCACTTCTTACACTTGTCTCAGATGATGAATCACCTTTCTTCTTATCCATAGGGCTTGTATTGCACTTCGTCGATTAACAGTTTTCACTTTGTAGTAGCCATAATTGCTAAGACTACATGCGTTTTGATTATGGGATTAATCGTTAACGCATATTTGATAGGATGTGCGTTCAAAAAATCCACAATTTGCTCGAATCCATCACTTTTAGTGGGTTTATCTAAGAATGCGACCATGTTGTGTGAACTAGCGAACTTTAGGGGAGCCATTGAAGTTGGGTTTTGATAGGGGTCCGTGCACGGTTCGGTTTGGGTCGGTTTTTGCAAAAACCAAAACCAAAACTAAATGTTCGGTTTTTTGCATAACCATAACCGAAACCGTACGGTTTTTTTCGGTTTGGTTTCTCGGTTTTTCGGTTTCTTCAAACCATTTGTACTTTTTTTTACTTAAAAATATTGACATTATAAAAAAAAATATTAAGCCCAATAATCAATGCCCAACATTCGGTTTCTTCTTGAACGTTTTTGGTTTCATAAACGTTTAGGTCAAAGTCTTTTTTAACATTATTAATAAACCGTTTTCGATTTCTTCAAATGTTCTAGTAGTATAATTAGTTATATATCCACTAATTAGTATGGGTATCAATGTATCATGCTATATCAGTAGCAATATGAGATCACATTTATCATACAGTTTGAAACATGTGAATTAATTCATAACTGATGTGCATACCATGAAACTTTTTTTTCTTTGTAATTTTTATTGTGTAACAATAAAATGAAAAACAAAAATTAATGGGAATGGCAATATGTATCTGAAGTCTGACCATGTGTTCGCAATAGGTTGTTATTATGAATTCGGTTCGGTTCGGTTTTTATGTCAAAACCAAAACCGAACCGAAAGTTCGGTTATTTGAAAAAAAGAAAAACCAAACCGTCGATTTCTAATTCGGGTTCGGTTATTTCGATTCGATTTTTCTGGTTTTCGGTTCGGTTTCGGTTTTTTCGGTTATTTTTGCTCACCCTTAGGTTTTGATGATTAACAATGAAATTGAGTTAGGGTTTATGATTAGAGGGTATATCGATTAAGTGATTGAATGAAACCCTCAATCGAAGTATTTATGAAATCACCCTCAACAGCATTAACTTGAACTAGCAGTACTAAGTTAAGCCTAACAGCATTAACTGACCCAGTAGTAGCCCAGCAGTAGTAAGTTATGCCTGGCAGCATTAACTTAACCAGCAGTAGTAAGTTTATGCCTAACAGCATTAACTAACACTGGCAGTAGTAAGTGTATGCCTAGCAGCATTAACTTTGAGTCACCAGCATTAACTCTAATTTCGTTCCAAAAAGCATTTCCATCATCAATTTTGATTCTCACAAGCTCTCTTTCTGTTTTTATTCTCACTATATCTCTCAATTCTTTTTCTCACTGAATCACTCTGTCTGTTTTTATGTCACACATCTCTCTTTTTGTTTTTCATTCTCACCAATTCTCTCAATTCTTTTAGCTCACAAAGTCACTCTTTCTATTTTTGTTTCACACATCTCTCTTTCTATTTTTCAGCTCACTATTTCTCTCAATTCTTTTAACTCACAATTCTCTCTGTTTGTTTTTTATTTCTCTCAATTCTTTTAAGCTCACTTTTTCTCTCTTTCTGTTTTTGCTTTCTCTTAATGCTCACAGTATTAAATATAACAGCAGTACTAATTATACTTACCAGTAGTAAGTTAGGCCAACAACACTAACTTGAATTTCATCATTAGCTG
>BQNB010009241.1:4141-87357 GCA_026074375.1 Tanacetum coccineum | reverse complement strand
ATTCCGAATAAGTCAATACGCCGTATTAAAGATATAGTATGTGAATATTCTAGAAGTTATCAAACGTGGTCCCTACTCCAAGAAACTCCAAAACGCCGTATCCAATCCCTTGGATACGCCGTATCGAACCGATTTCCAGACCCTATAAATACAAAACTCAGAAATGAGTTTTAAGTATGCTAAATTATATTCTCGATACCTAAACCACAAAAGTCGATTTTTAGAGGAGAAATAGAACAGAAGAGGTCTTGCAACGCATTCCAATCCATAGAAGACAACATGTAATTTCTTATACTTTTGTTATCGTTCAGTTTCTGGTATCATTCGTTAACTCGATTAGTTTACCTTGGCTAAAACAATTACTCTTGTATTAATTATGATGTTGAAGGCTAATACCTTTAGGTATTAGAAAACATGCATTCCTTTAATCCTTCTTGTGAAATTGCTAACTCCTCTATCTGAATTTTCCCTAGGGTCGAGTTTTCTTCTCATGATCCAATCATACATCATTCGGGTCATGATATTTAGAGGGGAATTAAGATTGATGTAGGCTTTCTCTACATGCACATGTCTAATGTTGCATGGTATTTTAAGGTTTGATGGACATCCTTCCGTAATGATGAGGTTTCTCAAGAATATTAAAGGGATAGGGCCACAAATGAGATAATTGTGATATGCAAGCTCGCTTTGAGTTGGGAATTTATCAAAATATTCCACCTCCAATCCTCCTGCTTTGGGTTCCTCCTTGCGGGAATCGTCATTCTTCTTAACTATCTTAATAAACATCACGTCACCATCATCCCCTTTGGTGCAGACAAATTATGTTTCGGGTAATTGGGGGGCCAAGCCGAGCAATTCGAAGAATAAGTTGAGGTTCAGGAATTTTTTGGTTATGAATGAAACTAATGGATTGGATGGTGTGGAGGGGTTGGTATTGATATCTTCCCGGCTGCTCTTCTCTTCTACCTTATTTTCTCCTGGCTTGTATGTTGTTCCTAAAAATTATGTAAAACATGAATAATAAAAGAAAATAAGAACAAGTTTTACACAATACCAATTAGAAAACTAATAACGTAATTTGTACTTTTTCAATGTTTATAAATCTTATTAAAAATCAATTAAAGATTTACAAGGGATAGTTGCGGAACACTATCCCGATTGAATGACAAATAAACTCTCATGAATCAAAGCTAAGCTTATACTTCATGAGAGGATGATCCTATCAACTATAATACATTTGTATTATTTTGTGTTTGTTTAGAATCGATATCTATTCCTTTGCCAACTTAACCAAAAACACCACTTTAACAGGCAGTGTACCCGGTCGGTGGTAGATTTGTGGTAAGTAGGGTGTCGATCACTTGAAGCGAGGTTAAATCTCTTAATTTATTTATATTTTGGTTATCTAATCTAAGTCAAACCTATGCAAATCATATGTTAGTTCTAATCCTAATTCTAACAGGTAAACGAGGGTTTCAGCCTAAGAGACTGGCACGGGTTTGGTTGGTGTCTATAATCAATTCAAGACACTTTAACCCACCCAAGCAAATTAACAGAAGATAAAAGAGCGGTCGAGCCTTATGATAGAAAACTGTATTAGCCATCATTAATCTGATTAGAAGTTGGTTTGTTTATTCAGTGCAATGATTACTTATCTTGAAGAGGCATATCATTCTTAGACTTAGGCGGGACTTCATCCTAAGACCTAGACACATTAATTCTGTCACAATTAAAGCATCCGCATAAAGCATCCTTATTACCTGATTATAATCTATCTTTAGGATTAAAGCAATGGTGATCTTGTTAAACCCTAGCTCATAGAGTCTTTACCCACTTACTGCTTAATAGAAATTTATACTCTAGTACTTCACTTGTCCAACTATCCAATGGAATCAAAACATTATTTGTTGAATTATCTAGATTCACCTACTAGTCAACATGTTCAATAAACCAAAGGCAATTTCCGTTAACTAGTTAAGCCAGAAGCGTATCCTTAGCACGATTTTAGAAGGACAATACTTGTGATCCTATGATTCTAATTTATAAACTACATATGGAATTCTATCCCGCATCTAGATTACCTTGGTCTGTATTAAACTAGATCTAGTTGAATGATAGGTCGCATACAAAAGCACGTAAACAAGTATAAATTGATAAACATAAACAAGCATTCAATGATAAATTAAGCAATCGAGATATAAACAAAACCAAACATTCAGATCTTCATAATAACGGCTAATACCCAAAGGTATTAGCCTTTAAACATCATAATTAATACAAGAGTAATTGTTTTAGCCACGGTAAACTAATCGGGTTAACGAATGATACCAAACACTAAACGATTACAAAAGTATAAGAAATTACACGTTGTCTTCTATGGATTGAATGCGTTGCAAGACCTCTTCTTATAAGATTGACTTACTGTGATAAATTTCATTATTTCGTTTGAAAAGCGCCTTGTTGAGAGGGTGTTTGGGATTTGCTATATGTTCTGATTATATGTAGGTGTAGATAAGCAGTTTAGAATATAGTTTTTGAATATTTTTATGCTGTAAAGAAATGGAATTAAGCATAGTACATAGTAATTTGTTAGAAAGGTGTAGTTAAATTGAGTTTTTAATGGGGTTTTAGGCGATATGAGGGTAAAAAAAGAAATTTAGTTTCATCTCAAATATATTCTTTAAAACAATCAGGTCCCAATCTACTTATTTTGGGCCAAATAAGCAGACAAGTATCTTTATCCAAACACCTAAACTACTTTAAGAAATGGCGGACAGGAAATAAGCATCACATTCAGAGGTAACCTCTTATGGTGGTTCCATAGGGAAGATGTTTAAATAGTAAACGTATGAGGATTATATTATCTGGGGAGGCCGAGTCTTTGACTCAGATATACACGACCTAACCGGGCTATCCCCGTGACTGTTTCTGATCCTTCGTAGGGAAGAGGTTTTAGTTTGTCAAATAGAAGATAGTGTTGTCAAAATGGCAATAGGAAGTAGTGTTTATATTTTAGTACAATGCTGCAACACAATTGTTAACTTAACGTAGTTGAGGATGATTTTTAGTTTTTTACACATTAGGCTTCAGGGCCCTACTCACAGGTTGAACAAATGTATAAAGTTTAGAGCGGTTACTTATCTATTCGAAATCCCTCTTATCTATTCCGTGATTATACACAATCAGACCAAGTGCGGAGGAACTTACAGTTACTTTTTAAATAATTTCTATTGGAATTTGGATTCAACAAAAATTACTGACATGTGCCGAAAGGACATTTGTTTGAATTTATCTATACTAAGTGGATGTGTGTATATTGATGCAATTTACATAGTATAGTATGAGTATGTACTATTTGCATAATTGCACTTTTCCATAGGCACGTGCACTTGCATTTAGGTTTTATCTTAATTTGGTATTTTCTTCATGGTAAAGATGTTTTTCAATCATTTCCTTTAGACATAACACTATAAAGGATCGTCAATGATCATAAAGATGTAAGCCCTAAAGTGACATTGTTTTAAATCAGAATTAAAATGAATTACCATTATGATCTATAAGTCTTATAGGTTACATGAGTTCTTGTTAATTTATGTCAACTAAATGATGCATTATATATTTTGCAACATGCACTTTACGAATTACTACTTTGTTTATGATAACATCAAATATTTAATACTTTTTGGTAGCAAAATACCTCTTAAAATACCTGTAAATGTCTCACTAACGCTTGAAAATGAGATATTTTCTATTGTTTTGTAGTTTTCAGGAGAAATGCAGGAGAGTGACAATAAACAAGGGAAAAATTACTTAAAGTGTAAATTCTGAAGAATGTTACGGCGTAACACCAAAAATGGTTACGCCGTAACATAAATTAAGCAAGTACGAAGATCAAGGAAGACTTTACGGCGTAACATTATATCTAGTTACGCCGTAACCCTATATTTGGAAGGAAATCTTGTCAAAGTTATAGTTACGGCGTAACACCTTATCCAGTTATGCCGTAACCATGAAGATCCACAAATATGGAATGAAGATCACGTACATATGGAAGTTATATGAAGCTTATGACGTAATATCATATCTGGTTACGCCATAACAATCTTCTTAATTATGAAATGCCGTGTAAGTTGGTTACGGCGTAACACCTTTATTGGTTACGCCGTAACAGGTATGATAACTATAAATAGAGGCATCATCCAAGCTATTCTGGCATCACTTCCTCCACAGCCAATTGGAGAGGCGACAAAGGCTTCCAACCTTCAAAAAATTCCACCTGGAGTCCAAGGGAGATCACACTTTACTTACTTTTTGTATTTAATCGTTCAAATTACGAATCATGTAAGAATTTTGAGTTTTCAATATATGATTTCTTCTATCTCTTACTGTGTTTCCATTACCATGAGCGGCTAAGCACTTAAATTTCTGGCCTAGTAATGTAGTTACTTTTGTTATGATTGTTTCCTGTTAAATTATGGTTTCATTAGATATTCCTTGACTATCATGTAACCCTCAGTTTTGGTAGTACGGGTGGTTTGAACCTAGCTTGCCCCACTAATAGATTACCTTGTCATGGTGGGATCTAATGGGTAAAAGGGATGATCACTAACTCTTTACCTAGTGTAGGAACTAACCGGTCACCGCACAAATCACTCGATACTTGAAAAACACAGGAACTCTTTCAGAGGGGGTTAATAATCTTAATAGATTATTAGATATGTTTTGGGAATAGTTGGGATTAATCACTGCAACCTAGATAACCTACCTCCCAGACGATTCGGTACTGATTCAAAATCGCAATAAGTATAGGATAGACTGTATATGCACATTCAGGTCTATCGACTTTAGAAACAAATAATAAAACCATAGTTTGACATTGCACATTAAATTATCTTCATAACAATAGTAATGAAGTAACTAGGTTAGCACGTTTTCTCTCTTGATATCTCCTATCCTTTTAATTTCAGTTATTTATTTTATTGTTTTTTTATTTATTTCATATCAAATCTAAAAACCATTTTCAAAACGTGACATTTCAAATTAAAACTAGTTACACCTTAGCTCTTGGGCCGACCTCAGATTTACCAATCTATACTACCCACGATCGGGTTCTCTTCCCGTTAATGCGTCATTAGGTAGATCGAGTTTTATAAATTTAAAACTTGATAAAAATATATTTTAAAAGAAAATACGCATCAAGTTTTTGGCGCCTTTGTCGGGGAGCTAATATTTTTAGTTTTAAAATGAGAACGAGAAAAAGCAAAGCAGGGACGGTTACTCCGTTTGCTAATCCGGAAAAATAATTTCGAGCAAGAAGAGAGGTTTCACCCGCACCCATTCATAACTTCTATGCTTTCTACGAATCTGAGTCATCCGAGTCAAATACAGATAATATAGATATTGAAAACCTCACCTTGGAACAATACCTAGATCTCGATCAGAACAATACGAGTAGAAGATTCACCTGTACCGATAACTCAACATTTGAAATTAAAGGACAACTTTTAAGGGAATTACGTAAGATTTCCTTCTCGGGAGGTCCAACAGATAGTGTTGTTGAACACATCCAGTAATGTGCTTGAGATTGCTAGCATATTTAACTCCCAGGAGTCTACTCTTGTACAAGTATTTCATGTAACTCTGGAATGAATCGCTAAAAGATGGTTCGAAAGAACATCGACCGAATGTACAAAGAGCTGGAGTGACCTTAAACAAAACTTACTCCGGAGATTCTGCCCTCCTGCAAGGATATTCAAGCAGTTGAGTGAAATCCGAAATTTTAAGCAAGAAGATGGAGAATCCCTTTTCGATACTTGGGAAAGATATAACGACCTACTTTTCAAGTGTCCTTTTCACGATCTCAATGATCACCAAAAGGTAAACACCTTCTACAATGGATTAAATATCCAAACTCGACGAACAGTCGATGTAAACGGTCTTATTCCTGGGTTGACAGCTTCAGATGCATTGAAGTTAATACAAAAGCTGGTCGAACATTCGCATAAATGGCATTGCGAGGAAAATCACATAACCACCCCTAACCCATTACATGTTATCACCGAAAAACTAAAGCTTTTAAACCACGAAATAGAGGAGCTAACAATTGATTTTCGCAAATTGAATATGGATGATGTCAAAAAAAGTTACTATGCTGAGGTAAAAAGCATAAAATCTAGCAAAATCGACTACGATAAGACTTACACTGAATCTAGAAATCATCCAACTAACCTCAAAGACAAATTCAAGCAATGTCTGAAGGAATCTAGCGAAAGACAAGCAATCCAAAATGAGTGGATGAAGAAAATCATGATAAGTACTGATCTAAGTTTAAAGAATCATGATTCATCTATAAAAAGGCTAGAGCAAAAAGTAAATCACCTCGCTCAGTCAATCTCCACACACTACCCTAAGCACACTCTGGCATCTAAAATGGAGACATTTGGTGAAAAAGTAAAAAGGCGCATCCTTGAGGAAATTAAGGAAACAACTACAACTCATGGTAAACCAAAACAACAACTACAAAAAGTAGTTGCTCATGAAACCAAAGAATCACCCACACACTACTCCGTTACCCATCAAAATAGACTTCCTCCAAAAGAAACTGATCCAGGAAGTTTTATTCTTCCTTGTATTATCGAAAACCACTCCATGAGTAATGCTTTAGCTGATCTAGGGGCAAGTATCAGCATTATGCCCTATTCCTTATTCAAAAGATTAGGACTTGGGAGCTTGAAACCAATCAAAATGACTATCGAAATGGCTGATAGATCCATGCAGTCTCCAAAAGGGATAAAAGAAAATGTTCTAGTAAAAATTAGTAACTTTGTTTTTCCTGTCGATTTCGTCGTTCTCGACATCATAGAAGATAAAAATGTCCCAATTATCCTAGGCAGACCCATGTTAGCAACTGTTCATGCAAAGATTGATGTCTACGATAAAAAGATCTCTTTAGGAGTTGGCAATGATCAAGTAGTTTTTAATATCAATAAAAAAAGAATCTCCTGCCTTTATTTCTCCTATATGTGTTATTAACAAAGTAGATAAAATGCAAAAATTAAATGATCTAGTCATGAACGACGAAAAGGTAAGGGACTTTAAAAATTACTTATCACCCAAATACGAAAACCAAGATACAATTCCACTTTCACCATCAGAATTAGCAGAAGATAAGGAAGAGTTTAGTATGACGCTCGGTGATCCTGACAAAAGGATGAGCATAGGACTAGAAGAATTTGTTAATATAGACGACATGTGGGATGACCTAGATCTAGGGATTCTGTCTAATGAAAAACTACAACCGATTATTAAAAAGTGGTGAAAAAATCCATTTACACAGCCTTGATAATTTGCAATTTTCTTGCAAAATAGGATTTGTTAGTTTTAACCCCCATTTCGTACCTCAAACCCCTTTTAACATAATATCCAGAAAAGCCTATAACTCCATCATGAATCATGAGATAATGTATTCAGGAATTAACATGGTGGGACTTGCTAAAAATTTATGTGTGTTCATAGGAAACCGCCAATTTTTAGTTGATTTCATCATCCTCGAAAACATTAGTGAATTTGTGGAAAAAGGATTAACTGAAGTTCTGTTTGGACAACCTTTTAAAGAACAAATAGGACTAGTTGAAGACCGAGGTAAAGGAACACTTTGGTTTAAAATCGGCAATAATAAAACAATATTTCATATGCCGCGAGCCAAAAAAGCATTTAGGAAACTAACGGTAAATCAACATAACTCAATAGGACCACTGTTAAAAGTCAGTGACGAGGATAAGAAAAAAGGAATCCATAAGCCTGAAATAAAGATGAAAGGATTTTACAAAGGTTGCCTTAGTTTGGGAAATGAGTACAAATATGATCAGGAAGTTATGGATTGGATTCAGGAATATGTTAATGACGGGATGACGTAGAATGGTCATGAGTCTAACTTAAAGACTCGTTAATAAACAAAAGTGCTTGTCGAGAGACAACCCGTCTTTTATTTAATGAATTTCTTTTTGCATTAATTGGTTTGCATGTTTCTTACTTTGTTTTACAGAATCCAGAAGCTAAGAGGCAATTATCGAGACCGGCTCGACTCATAATCATTTGGTAACTTTGCTGAAATTGCAGCAGTTACGGCGTAACCAATACAGTTATGCCGTAACCACTACAGTTACGACGTAACCAATTTCAAGGTTACGCCGTAACACCTTAAAAACTTAAAAATTTTACCATTTGATTATGACATAACCACTATGGTTACACCGTAACCTCTTCTCAAAATCTTAAAAATTTAAGTTTTAAACATGTCTAAACCTTGTATACGTAAATGAACTTTGTGGGTATGTTCTCTAGAAGCCCTCACGAGACTAAACTCGTCCACTTGGGCCACCAAGTGGTTTAAAAGGCTTGTTGCATATGCTAAATGCAACCGTGATTCTGACGACAGTGAGTTAGGTTTGTATTTCATGTACACTTCTTGTAGAACGGTTTTATGCTTTGGTTTGTTTCTGTGATCACAGGGGATAAAGGCTTGCTAGAAGACGGTGATAATCTAATAGATTTCTGCCCAATTTCAAATTTCAAAGCAATGCTTAGGGAATTTCTTGTCTAAATTCTACTTTTTTATTATTATTTTCATTTCTTTAATGTACAATAGGGACATTGTACAAATCAAGTAGGGGGATGGGAGTAGAATTAATACTTGACGTATGTTTTGCCTTTGATTTTCTAGTTTTCTTTGAAAATTATGCCAATTTTAAATTTTTTGACAAAATTTTCTTAAATAACTAAAATTAATCTTTGTCGAATGCACATTACCCTTTATTACTATTTGGTGAGATTTAAGCTTAATATTCCGTTTCCATCATATTACTCAAGAATCCACCAAAATATTGAGTGTGTCGGTAGTATTGTAGACCTTAAAACTTGGCTTGTACAGCAGGAATAGATAGTTCAAAAAGGCAACACTTAGGAAATCACCCAAATAGCCTATATGTGTGCGTTTATCGACTTGTTACATTGACTTGTCGACCTCCCGTGATAAATCCTTATGTTGCACTCATTATTTGTGCAAGATACCCCTAGATCACCCATGTTAAGCCAATCTATGTTTTTAACCTACTCTATATGTTTCGTTACACCATTTTACCTTAGCCTACCCTGTAGTCTTTATTTTCTTTGTGTTGAAATCTCTGGCTACTTAAGTCCATGGTTCGGGGGAATGGGAACGAGAATTATATGCTTTCGTGGAAGACCAATCAGTTATGATCTATAAAGACCCCTGTACCACCACTTTCGACATTGTTTATCTCAAGTGAGAGGATGTACGTGTAATATCGGATGTTGCAGGGGCAATAATTAAAGATATAAACCCATGTAGCATTTGCATATTTATCATGAAGAAAAGAAGGTGCAACAAAAAGGCTACCCATGTGCTAAAAATGTAAAGATAATGCAAAATAAAAAAATAAAAAAATGGAGCTAGTAGCCCATAATTGCACCAAAACATCTCTGTAAAATAGAGCTAGTAGCCCATTATTACACCAAGTGATACCAATACTTATGAAGAATGGAGCTAGTATCCCATTATTAAAGATCAGATTTTTAGACTTTGACTCTTGGACCCATGGATGGACAGTAGCTAGTTATGACAACCTTAGATTACTTTAGACTATTTGTTTTGTGTTTTTACAGTATCAACCATTAAATGTGTATCCCGTGTCTATCCTAACCCTTGATCACCCTTTAAACCATAATACCCTTGTTGCCTTTGAGAATTAGTTAGACCCTAAGTTTGACTGGTGCAGATTTGTGTACTTTCCAAGCTTATGATAGAATACATGCTATAACTATGCAATTGAGTGATCACTCCGAAAATGAAACATTTAGACTAGTGGAGAGCTGAGTGACTTTTTATCCGCTTTTCATGAGGTATTCGGCTTTGATGTTTTCTAGCATAAGAATTTTATAAACTCATTTCTTAAAGTTATTCTCGAGAAATCTTTTTATGAAATATTTTAACAGGTTCTACTTGAGGGCAAGCAGAAGTCAAGTGGGGAGGATATTTGATAACATCAAATATTTAATATTTTTTGGTGGCAAAATACCCCCTAAAATACTTGTAAATGTCTCACTAACGCTCAAAAATGAGATATTTTCTATTGTTTTGTAGTTTTCAGGAGAAATGCAAGAAAGTGACATGAAACAAGGGAAAAGGGACTTAAAGTATAAATTCTGAAGAATGTTACAGCGTAACACCAAAAATGGTTACGCCGTGACATAAATTAAGCAAGTACGAAGATCAAGGAAGACTTTACGGCGTAACACTATATCTAGTTACGATGTAACCCTATATTTGGAAGGAAATCTTGTCAAAGTTATAGTTATGGCGTAACACCTTATTCAGTTACGCCGTAACCATGAAGATCTACAAATATGGAATGAAGATCACATACATATGGAAGTTATATGAAGGTTACAGCGTAAAACCATATCTGGTTAGGCTGTAACAATCTGCTTAATTATAGAATGTCGTGTAAGTTGGTTACGACGTAACACCTTTATTAGTTACACCGTAACAGGTACAATAACTATAAATTGAGGCCTCATTTAAGCTATTCAGACATCACTTCCTCCATAGTCAATTGGAGAGGAGACAAAGGCTTCCAACATTCGAAGAATTCCACCTGGAGTCCAAGGGAGATCACACTTTACTTACTTTTTGTATTTAATTGTTCAAATTACGAATCCTCTAAGAATTATGAGTTTTCAATATATGATTTCTTCTATCTCTTACTGTGTTTCCGTTACCATGAGCGGCTAAGCACTTAAAGTGCTGGCCTAGTTATGTTGTTACTTTTGTTATGATTGTTTCCTGTTAAATTATGGTTTCATTAGATATTCCTTGACTATCATGTAACCCTGGGTTTTGGGAGTACGGGTGGGTTGGACCTAGCTTGCCCCACTAATAGATTATCTTGTCATGGTGGGATCTATTGGGTAAAAGGGAGGATCACTAACTCTTTACATGGTGTAGGAACTGACCGGTCACCGCACAAATCACTCGATACTTAAAAAGCACAGGAACTCTTTCAGAAGGGGTTAATAATCTTAATAGGTTATTAGATATGTTTTTGGAATAGTTGGGATTAATCACTGCAACCTAGATAACCTACCTCCCAAACGATTCGGTACTGATTCAGAATCGCAATAAGTATATGATAGACTGTATATGCACATTCAGGTCTATCGACTTTAGAAACCAACAATGAAACCATAGTTTGACATTGCACAGGAAATTGTCTTCATTACAATAGTAATGAAGTAACCATGGTTAGCACGTTATCTCTCTTGATATCTCCTATCCTTTTAATTTCAGTTATTTATTTTATTGTATTTTTATTTATTTCATATCAAATCTAAAAACCATTTTCAAAACGTGACATTTCAAATTTAAACTAATTACACCTTAGCTCTTGGGACGACCTCGGATTTACCAATCTATACTACCCACGATTGGGTTCTCTGCCCATTAATGCGTCATTAGGTATATCGAGTTTTATAAATTTAAAACTTGATAAAAATATATTTTAAAAGAAAATACGCATCAGATTTCATAAAAAAAACTGTAGCGACTTGTTCATTAATGTTTAAATGATCTGGTTGGTGCAGGAAATAGATTGAATTGACAAAATATTGTCTGATTCAGTCTACGTAAACTCGATGGTTGGTACTACAGAAGCCGCCCTTCAAGTCTTACCTAGTGCAGGGCCTAGCATTTCTCATACGGGTTTATGCGCCAACAAGTCAAATTTCTTAGTTGTATCTAAACAATGTTTGGGTTATAGAAGCGAAAAAGGTTATAAATACACACAGATAAAGAGTTCAAGGCACAAAAATTACAAGAGGATATCTGCGTTTTATAATGATCATTTTAGGTTTTTGAGTTGTAAATGTCGACAAAGTGAGCTGGTCCGGTTAATGAAAGGAGGGATCCTTTTCTTGATGGTGATTTGTCTATGAAGGGTAATGGAGCATTTATTAGTAAATTACAAAGTGGTGGTATAGATTCCTTAGAGGAGGAAGCATGGGACTTGTTACGAGCATCCATGGTGTATTATTGTGATAATCCAGTAGAAACCATTGCTGCTAGTGATCCAAATGACTCTAGCATTCTTAACTACCATCAAGTTTTTGTTTGTGATTTCATACCGTCTGGGATAGCTTTTCTTTTGAAAGGAGAGTATGATATCGTAGGCAACTTCATCTTACACACCGTTCAGTTGCAGGTTATTTAGTACACTTAATCTATCCTTTATGCTTGTTATCATACATTTAAAATTAAGCTTATTAATGTATGATTCTTTATACAAATAGATTTGGGAGAAAACCATGGATTTCCATAGTCCTAGCTGGTCAAGGATTGATGTATGCAAGCTTTAAGGTACGTACTGTTCCGTTTGATGATGCAACTGAAGATATGCTGGATCCTGGTTTTGGTGAGGCTGCCATTGGTCGGGTGGCACCACTTGACTCTAGTGAGTAAACTATACACCAGGCTTTTACATTGGTTAAGAAATAACCCCTTATGGTCCAATATCAAACTCTTAAAATAATGCTAAGTTCGACAGTGCTTTCCACCCTAGATAAAGGTCTATGAGGTGTGGAATGTCTTTTGTTCTTGGCTTGTTGATTATCTTACTAAGTTAAGAACTGGATTTTCATCCAAGAAATTCAATAGACTTTTTTTCGACTGATAACACCCCTTCTGATCATTATCTTCTTTCGCCATATCTTTGTAAGAAACATTGAAGTCACAAAACGTATATAGTTTTGTATAGCAAATTTCATTTGCTTTCGTACTAAAGATACGGATTTACTGAATGAAGTAAATATCATGATTGTTGTATGATGTTTTAATGCTAACAAGAACACTCCATCTTTTGCAATCTTCATAGCATATAAACGTGATTGTTACAACCGTTTTGACTAGTAAAAATCATTAATAAGTTCTCCTTTTGTTCTTTCTACTTTTTGTTAATATATTTATCACCAATGTAATATTTTATTAATCACGTTCATTATATTTGTGTTTCTCCGTTTTTAGTTAATTGCTTTTCGGACCAAGGCTGTCAAACTCGCGATCCCACCTAAGATCGTTTTTGTCTTTACAGGATTGAGATCGTAGGATCAAATCGGGATCGTACGATCCTACCAATTTATCATGTTTTATAAACTCAGGATACACGAGTCAAAGTGTATAGTGTATACATTTCTACTCCACATCAAACATAAATTAATATAATTGAAAATGTCAAAGATAAACACCAAAGTAAAAGTAAACACAAAAAAGTCAAATTTGTTAGGCCTAAGAAAATAATGGGCTAAAAACTAGTGAAAACATAAGATAGATATTAGCTTAGTAAACTCGTATCGGCACACGATCCTACGAGTTTAGGTTCGATTTTATGATCCCACTTACGATCCCACCTCATATGCGATCCTACCATGATACTACACGATTTTAGCTGGTAAACACGTAGGATTGTACGATCCTACAAGTTTTCTCATGAGTTTGACAGCCTTGGTTCGGACAATTCCTTAGGCAAAGTCAAACTTGAATTATACTGCTTAGGCACTCATCATATCTGCTAGTACATTCCAACCTTTCTTTTTTTAATATAAATATCTTTTTTTATTGTCTTCATTGTAAATCCTAATATTCAAAAACCGAGTTCAGGCTTTCTCCTAATGAGTATCTACCAGTTAGGAGTCTCTAATTGCAAATTTTCCTTTTTGTAGTTAAAACAGCATCTATTGTTGCATACTTAGTCACTGTTGACAAAACCATCTTAGAATGTGCAAGGAAGAACACTCGTGAGCTTTATAAACAAACTTCTTAAGAGGTGACAATCGTTGCTATCCAACTTCGCAGTGTAGTCTGTTTTGAGTTTAAACTTATGATTTGGACCCCCATATGTATGTTTTCTTTTGATCCAGTTCAGTGTAGCAGTGAGATGCATTTAAAGTGTGTGTGAATCAACATGTAGTGGTTCTGAATTTAATTTGCTTTAATTGCTTGTAAAGGATCAACTTTTTGTACTTTTGATGTTTTGAAGCAAGTCTTGAATAAGAACTCTCTTACCTTGTTCACATGCGTGTTTCCTTCGTGCATTTTTGGCCTAGAAACAGTATCTATTTTCATTTTGTAATGTTGTAGGTCAGTAGCCATTTTAAAGGAACTAATGACATTGACACATTCTTCTAGTAAATCAAAATTTAACATTGACACAAAAACAATGCAGCTGAGTATAGTTATAGTGGTCCTGAACATGGTCAACATGTGTTGGGCCGATTCAGAGCCCAGTAATCAGCGCCTAGATTTAAACAGAAATTAGGCTAAGTATTGAAGGACCCGCTGAGTGGTATCAGCGGGTAAAGAAGGACTTGCTGAGTGTAAAGCGTCAGCGAGCTCTTCTGACGTATTTAAGTCAAAGACGTCGTCAAAGAAGTCAAAGATTACTTGAAGACATACTCGTCAGCTGGGATGGATATTAGCTGGTATGTAGATGGAATACGCTGAAGGTCTGAGGAGAGTCAGGGGCGACAATACCCTGAGGATCCTATTATCCTTTGGAGAAGAGCAAGCTGAACTTAAGCTTCTCTAAGAGTTTCAGTGGGATAAGTCAATAAAGCTTATTAGCGGGACAATAAGCTATTTGACTTAAAGCCTGAACATAAGTACGAGTTGGTGAAAGATGTGAACAGTTGGGAGAACTATTTACCAAAAGTGTGGGCGGGATGTTTCCAAGAATAGACGTACATTAAATACCTTGTACGTCCTCCACAGGATTCTTGACACATCGTAACTACTCCCACTAAGGATACAACCTCGTATAAGTATAAATAGAGAATGTAGTAAGGAATAAATGATATCGCTTTTATTGTTGTATTTATTATAAGCATTTACTCCTTTGTCGAACATACATAGCAGACCTCTGATCCTATCAGCTGGTCTACATAAGTTCTCTTGTAAACGTGATACAAAGTCAAGTTTACTTGTTCAAAGGGTAATCTTACATTGTCATTTAACTTGTGTGATCCATAGCACATTGTAATACTTTGATTCTTATCAATAAAGCATTACACGATTAAAAAGTTATTACTTGTATTATTTACATTTGATAAGTGTTATATTCCACATAAGACGTGTTAATTGGGACTTTCAATTGGTATCAGAGCAGTGTTATTTGTAAAACCTTTCAAGAACTGTTCTTTGTTTTAAACAAATTTAGATCCAATCATGTTCGGAACTGTACCACCTATCCCACCACCACTTGGAACAAATACTTGTAATACGGGCAGCCCTAATCATAGGTTTGACACGATGCCAACAAATGACACCAACAACACGACTACAACTAATGCAGCTCAAAGTGTTGTTGATGAGAATCTCCTTTAGCTTCTTGATGCTAGAGGAAGTTCCCATGTCACAAGTGTTCCTGGTTTTGACAAACATGATTTTACTAGTTGGAAAGTAAGGTTCATGATATTCCTTGATGGCCTTGAACCTTATCTTTTGAAAACTTTGGAAGAGGGACCCTTTGTACTAATGTCGAGTATGTCCACTTCTGAAAATCCCTTGCCAAAACGTCAAAATCAATGGTCACATGCTGAAACACGTCTTGCTAATCAAGATAAATGATTAAAGAGTATCATTATATCTTGCTTACCAAATGATGTTATGAAATCTGTCATTAAGTGTAAAACTGCCAAAGAGATATGGAATGATCTCATCTTAGCACATGAGGGACCATCTGATACAAGAGATACCAAGATTGCTGCCTTGAGACTCAAGTTCAATGCTTTTAAATCACTTGAAGGTGAAAAAGTTAATGGAACTTTCACAAGGCTGAAATGCTTGCTAAATGATCTTGAAAACAATGGCGTTGTTATTCCTCAAGCTGAAGTTAATGCCACATTTGTTAATAGCATGCCAAGAAAATGGCCAAGCATGAATTAAACTCAGAGGGCCAACAATTCTATCAAAAATGATAGTCTGGCTACTCTATATGGCAAATACAACTATGAAGAGGGTCTGATTGATCAAATCTATGAGTCAGAGACCCAAAGATTTGCCATTCAGGCCTCCAGCTCAAAAGCCTTGATTTCTAACCACCAATTTTAGGATAGTGACTCTGACGTTGAAGAAGATAACAGGAGCAGTAATGAATTCCTAGCTGATTTAAATGTTGAGTTTCATGAACGAGCACTTTTGGCAAATAAGAAGAGGTACTACAAGAGGTCTGGGAGGGTTGGATCAGCCAGAAATCCCATGGACAAATCCAAAGAGACATGCTTTGCTTGTGGAAAGTTGGGCCACTTTCAAAAGGATTGTCCCTCAAACAAAACCTCCTCACCCTCTTACCCATCTCCAAACAATTCCTTCAACAAAACTTAACCTTATACACCATCCTTTACCTCATCTTCAGCCTAAAATCCTTCACATCCTTCCAAGGATTATAAAGGAAAATAAAAAAGCCTGAAAGCTGAGATGGTTGTGCTGACCAAAAGGATTAATGCCCTATCTAAAGGAAAGGCTGAAAAGGGAAAGTGTGAAAAGGGGTTGATAGCTGAGTCATTTGATTGGGATGAAGAATCAGTCTCTTCGGATGATGAAGGAACCACCAAGATCAAGGCATTTATGGCAATTACAGAGGACGAGCCATCAGTTAGGAAGGCTGACGCAAGATCTGGTCAATGGGTGGAAATCACCATCAAAAAGGTACACAGACTCTTGTCTATGACTGATGATGATGTAAGAAAACATGTTTTAAATTACACTCATTTCGACCTTCATTATGTAGAGGATCAGAGAAAAAACTTAGTTAACAAGTTCAATGCTTTGAAACAAGAATTATCTTTACATAAATCTGAACTAGGCAATCTAAAAATATTATGTCCATTAACTGTTCTCTTCATAATGAAGTCATTAGAGTAAATCTTGAAAATGAATCTCTAAAGGATGAAATTATTGAACTAAAAATGTTATTGAAAAATAGACCTGCAGCAAAGTCACCCTTGACCAACTGATCTCTGAACAAGTTCCTGGAAACATTGTTCAAGCCTTAGGAGGAAAAGGTAGAAGGAAAGAGAGGACTCCTTGCCAAGATGTTAGCCTCAAAATATTGAGTCGAACATGAAGTTCATTCATTATGTATTTAAGTCTCGGTCAATCAATTAGTTAACGTTGTAATAGGAAAGTATCGGGAATCGGGCTCGATAGTTAATCTAATATTGTATATGTTTCGGGTTTAATCCCAAGCAAAAAAACCCGAGCCCGAGTCCTAGTCAAATATCCCACACGTTTACTTAAACGTGACGGGGTATATATATATATCTTTTCCACTTGGAAAAATATCTAACTCTCTCTTTTCTAATAATATCTTTTCTTTTCTCTCTAACCTCTCTCTTGTTTCTCTCTCTAGAAATCATCTCTCTTTCTATTTTCTTGATCTAGATCCGTGTATGATATGAAGTGTATGTGTTAAAGGGATCCTACAATTGGTACCAGAGCTTTAAGGGTGGATTCGTGATTCATTTGTGGTTAAAAAGAATCAAAATTCGTGGTTTATTATTTTTTTCGAAAATAAAGCAAGAAAAAATCAAAGATTGATCTTTGTTTGTGGTTAGATGTGTTAAAGATTTGTACTTTCGGGCTTAGATCTATCCCTTGCATCATTACTAGGTGGTTTTAACATCATTTTGTAGCTTTCAAGAATGTTTGATGATTTTTTCTTGGCTGCGTTTTGACTCACTGAAGGGGTGTTCTTCATTGCGTTTTGATTATTGAAGACTGCGTTTTGGTCACTGCGTTTTGGTCATTGCGTTTTGATTATTGAAGACTGCGTTTTGGTCATTGCGTTTTGATTATTGAAGACTGCGTTTTGGTCATTGCGTTTTGGTCATTGCGTTTTGATTATTGAAGACTGCGTTTTGGTCACTGCGTTTTGGTCATTGCGTTTTGATTATTGAAGACTGCGTTTTGGTCACTGCGTTTTGGTCATTGCGTTTTGATTATTGAAGACTGCGTTTTGGTCATTGCGTTTTGATTATTGAAGACTGCGTTTTGGTCATTGCGTTTTGGTCATTGCGTTTTGTGCGTTTTGCTCATTGCGTTTTGCCAAGGACAGCTTGCGTTTTGTCTCAAGGTTGCGTTTTGATCATTGCGTTTTGTCTCAAGGTTGCGTTTTGTCTCACTGCGTTTTGACTAAAGACACTGCGTTTTGTCCATTGAAAACCCTTGTTTTGAAAACCTAATTTCCTAAATTTGGGAATCTATTAATCATTGTCTAAACATAACAAAACATCAAATCAAACCATAAACAAGGACTTAAAAAACAAATCTAACAACAATCAAACCTTAAACAACAAACAATCAATCATTCACGGTTTTCTATTGATTTTGTAAAATCCCGTTAAATTTTTATCGGTTCTAATCATAGACTTGTAAAATCCCTTGAACGACTATTGTATTCAAAACCACAACATCAATCACATCACATCCACTTAAGATCCAACAAATCTTTTTCACTTTAATTCTCGATAAAATGGAAAAGAAAGATACCTTATCTTCGTGTTCGGAATCAGAAGAACAACAAATGCAACTAATTCAAGACAAATCAAAAGAAAGTTGCATGGTATCTTTTCAACGACTTCATTCACACCTCAAGCGTCTTTCAAACAACGACTTAAAAGGAAGTCGAACCGAGAATGGATTCGGACGCGCGTTTGCAACACTCTTTGGTCAAGATTTTGAGACTTTCACAGGCACGATGTTCCTAAACATGCATCAACTTCAAAAGCAACTTGATGACAACAAATTTCAAGAGATTGGATCCATGGCTTCTTTTAAAGTTCTTGAGACACAGTTTCAGATGTTCATCAAGTCAAAGATTTATTTGAATGATGAATATATTGTAATGACACGCAACTACTTTCTACAATACACTCAACTTGATATTCCAGAATTCCGTGAGACACTGGTCCAATTCATGGAATATGTCAAAAAGTCAATTGATAAAAGAGCACTGCATAAAAGAGAGCATGATAGCAGGGTGAATGAAAGACAGACGCAGATGACAATGGAAAAGGTTGATACGAGTAAAGATATGGATGCTAGTTCAGTTATCATTAAAAGCAATGGGACAGAATCACAATAGCAGGATACAAGCAACAGATCAGGGAATGATGCACATGTTGATGATGCAGATATCAGACCCATATATGATGAAGAGCCAAAGGCTGAGGTACAAACGAATGCTGAAATCAATGTCTTTGCTATTGGACAACAACATACTGAGCAACCTGAATTCATTAATGAAGGAGAGATTGACGAGAATGCTGAACAATGTCATGACACATGTCCTTTGCCTGCTAAATTAACTAATGACAAGACAATTGAACTCTCAAATCAATTACTTAAGTCTGAAAATGTTTGTCTCAAAAAGACTGTTGCCCAGTGTCAAAAAGATTTTGCAAAACTCGAAGCACATTGTATTAATCTTGAACTACAAATGGAAAACAATGTTTTAAAATCAGGGCAATAGAGTCAATTTTTAAAAGAGAAAGGTAATGAAGCCAAGGTTAATAATCACATCGATGAAATTGAAACAATAAAGATAGAATTGGAACATAGTGTGGTTAAATTACTTGCAGAGAATGAGCTGTTACATAAGGAAAAAGAGCACTTGAAACAGACTTACAAAGATCTTTTTGATTCTATCAAAACAACACGAGTTCAGACCAAAAACCAGAATGACTATTTAATGGCACAACTAAACAAAAAGTCTAATGAAAATGCTGATGTACTAGCTCAGATTCATAAAAAGGGGTTTGCAATTACAGCATTAAAAAATGAGTTAAGAAAACTAACAGGAAATAGTATGAATACTAAGTTTGCAAAACCATCAATCTTGGGGAAACCAGTTTTACAACCACACAGAAACCAATCAGTTGTTAGACAACCGACTGCGTTTAAGTCTGAACGACCTAAAATTTCAAAACCACGGTTTGCCTCCCAAGTTGATGTGAACAACGACTTGTCAAAACCAGTCACTACACATTATCTACCTAAGAGAAGAGAATCTGCCCATGCAAAACCTCATTACATGATTGCACCTAGCTCATCTAGGTATAGCTCAAATGACATAGTTCATAATCACTACCTGGAGGAGGCTAAGAAAAAGACACAAGAACACTCTAGGAACTCTAGAAATTTTTCTGACTCCAAACATTTTGTTTGCTCGACATGTCAGAAATGTGTCTTTAATGCAAATCATGATTCTTGTGTTACAAAATTCCTGAAAGAAGTCAACTCGCGTGCTAAGGTTCCATCCAATAAGACAACGAACAGAAACAAACCCGTAGAGCAAATAAGGGTTGCAACAAAACCAAATAGACAGATCCCAACAGGACATAGGTTTTCAATAAAAAGGACTTCCATTGTGCATGAGAAAACAACAAGTCCTAGATCTTGTCTTAGGTGGCAACCAACGGGTAGAATTCTCAAGACTGTTTGTCTTAGATGGGTTCCAACCGGAAAGATATTCACCTCTAGCACAACAAAGGTTGACAGTGAACCCCCAAATGGTTCAAAAGAAGATATCACTAACCAATGTGAAAGCGAACAAGCTCTTGATGTTAGTGCAGGTACTCTCTTAAGTACAGGTACATCGTTCAATCCTATAAAGGAAGGACTCAGAGTTTGGTTGCGGAAAAGACAGATATCTCAGAAAACAGGGCTTCAAGGAATTTTGATATGATGATCAACATAATGACGTTTGAACACAGCAGTTCAAGCCTCGGTCGTCAATGTCAAATGGCGTCTGCTGAAAATAACACTTCAGGCCCCGTTCCTCAATGTTCAAATGACGTTTGAACACAGCAGTTCAAGCCTCGGTCGTCAATGTCAAATGGCGTCTGCTAAAAATAACACTTCAGGCCCCGTTCCTCAATGTTCAAATGACGTTTGAACACAGCAGTTCAAGCCTCGGTTGTCAATGTCAAATGGTGTCTGCTGAAAATAACACTTCAGGCCCTGTTCCTCAATGTTCAAATGACGTCTGTTCACATCAGTTCAGGCCTCGTTCTTCATCAAATGACTTCTGATCATAACCGTTCAGAACTCGGAATTCTCGTCCACAGCAATGAACCGTCAAGTTCAAAGCTGGTTCCAAAAGTTGTTCCTCTAGCAGTCAAGACAGCTACATCACGACAAGAGTTGGAATTACTATTCCACCATCACATAGCAATGCTGAGGACAACAGGTAAATATATATAAATACAAAATCTGAAAAATAGAAAATTTCTAAAAAGATTCTTCTCGACATGTCTCTTGGAATCGATAACATTTACGTGCTTAGAAATGTCGATTAACATTGACACGGGTGTGTAAATGAAGTTCGAGCGAGAGTTGCAAATAGTTTCAAAACATGTCATTTCTAATTTTCTAGATGGCTTATGTGCAAATATCAGTACATAACCCGGACTTCAAATAAAGGAAGGTTTATAACTTATCCTCACAACGAGAAAATTAACGTTTCTCGGTCTTGAGCTGTTCTTACAAGACATTCAATGTTTTTAGCTCAAGAAAAAGGATAGTGTACGTTTCAGTGCGCTTACCCTTACCGTTAGAAGAGAAGTCCTCTAACATCTGGTTTTTCAAAAAGTTGAACACAATTTTTCAAGAATTTCTCGATGACAATTCATAATCTTTCAAAATTGTGTGTTCAACACTCCAACCCTCACAATGTTTTCAAAAGACAACAATTTTTCAATTGGTCCTATTTTTGAGGGGGAGTTTTTCGAAAAACAAAGTTTTAATGTTCTTGGATACATCAACAACGACAACTCTTATGTATTCAAAACATTATCAAAATGTTCCAAACCATTCATGCTGATAATATTTTCTCCCACAGAATTTTCAAGACATATTTTAATCACAAGGTATTTCAAAAACTAAGTGTTTATTATTTAAAATAAGGGGAGAAAATGTAATTAAAATATGATCTATTCGACTCAATGTGCTGAAGAAAAGGTTTTATGGTTCGATCTTATACCCAACAACATCTTAATTTCACGACGATTCTGAAGTCATAAGGTGGTTAGGTTAGGAATCAATCCTATGATCCAACCAGAACCGGAGGATCTACCCAAGGATAATCCAAAGTTAGAAATAGCAGTCCTTAGGTATGATTGGAGATGAATGTATATGAGAATAATGCCGACTAAGATTGAGCTAACACTGGAACAATCACAACAAGGTGTTAGTAATGACCGTCCTGGTAACATGAAGGTTTGAAGAATTAAAAAGAAATGTAGGAAATAAGGGTATAAACAAAGAATCCCTCCACACAACATGAAGCAGAAACTGTGTCAATACATATTGCTGTCAGAAATCAACAAAGTTTTGCTGACATTGAAACGACATCATGGACCCAGTGATGCAATGCACAACCCTTCCCATCCATTCAGGATTCTCTCAACAAAACTGGTCTCAAATTTGTCACGGAGATACACACGTTTATCTATTGACATCCAATCTCATTTCCGAGAAATCGTTGATAATTGAATAGGTGGCAATCTGCTCAAGCTTCCGAGTACTAAAGCCAAAATGCACTAATCGAGTCTAGAGCCAAGAGATCAACAAATATTTCGTTAGGACACATTCCATTTCAAACACTTGTTGAACACATCAGTACAAGTTTTTAACAAGATCGACGCAATATCATTGTGATATTTGCCAGAACATCCGAGTGATACTTATGTATTCACAATGAAGATGGAAATCCTGCTTGAGTCAACATCAAACAAGCTCTTGGTAGGTGACTTGCGAGATTCTATTGAATAAAACGTGTTGAACAACTGGATAGTCGATTTGTCCAGTAAATGAATTGACGGATACTGAATTTTTGATAAAAAGATTAAAAACTCCCGATGTGTTTACGAAAAACGCTTTACAAGTACAAATAACGTCGATTGATTTTCAAATCAATTTTCTTGATTATCACTAACATAAACCTGCAGGTTAAAACGGTGGTGACGGTATCCCAATCAACCAAATTCGATTCATTACCACATGTTCATGCTCATTCTACAAAGACAATCTATCATGAAAGCTCAAGATTTAAAGACAAAGACTTCCGCTAACTCTGATTTGAAGCTTTCAAGATGAGGCATAGTATGAGAACGTTGGTCAAAACACAAGATCGCAAGATGGCAAAGACGACAAAACAAGCAAGGAATAAGATTTAAAGATCTCGAACTAAAAGACAAAGTCGAAAGACAATGACAAAGGCTCAATGTCAAGATCGCAAAGCATGAAGGAACAAGCCTACAACAAAGAACAAAGAGAAAGACCAAGACCACATGAGCTTAACGTCAAAAGCAATCTCATGATCTCATGAAGGAGTGTCATTAATGAACTCACTTCGGGGGAGATTGTTAGCCTCAAAATATTGAGTCGAACATGAAGTTCGTTTATTATGCATTTAAGTCTCGGTCAATCAATTAGTTAATGTTGTAATAGGAAAGTATCGGGAATCGGGCTCGATAGTTAATCTAATATTGTATATGTTTCGGGTTTAATCCCAAGCAAAACCCGAGCCCGGGTCCTAGTCAAATATCCCAAACGTCACTTTATGTGTCGGGGTATATAAGTAACTTTTCCACCTAGGAAAAGTTAGGAGTTGATTTCATAATAAACATTTCACTTTTCTATTTTCTCTCCTATCTCACTCTCTCTCTTCTTTCTCTCTCTAGAAAATCATCTCACTCTCTTTCTATATTTCTTAATCTAGATCTGTGTATGATATGAAGTGTATGTATTAAAGAGATCCTACAAAAGTTGACACAGGAGAATCAGCTAATACTTCAGCTCTTGGAGCAGCAGCTTCTGGAACTGGAGAAACAGCAATTATTGAAGGGTTAAAGTATTCATTGAACATTTGTTGAAATAACCGATCCCAATCATCTCTTATTGGTGGCAAGCAAGGTTGTTGAGAAATAGGATTTAAACCGAGTCTTGTACTGGATGTAGTAGGAGTCATTCCTTGAAGCCCGGGTCCTGAATTGAATTGTTCAGAAGCCATAGCTGTTAGCTCATCGAACGTTACATGAATTGTTTCAGTAATTATCCGGGACCTTCTGTTGTAGATTTTGAACGTTTTCTTTGCAAGTGCGTAACCTACAAAAATCCCAATGTCTGCTTTTGCATCAAATTTACCCAGATCCTCATGGTCATTGGTAGGATAGCAAAGTGAACCAAAGACATGAAAGAATGATAAGTCCGGTTTCTTGTCTTGCATAACCTCGTATGGAGTTTTGTTGTATCGGAGGCGTATCAAAGAACGGTTTTGGGTGTAACAAGCAATATTGATAGCTTCGGCCCAGAGAAATAATAGAGCTTTAAAAAATATCAGCATAGTTTGAGCAGCTTCCATAAGAGTCCAATTTCGCCTTTCGACAACACCGTTCTGCTGAGGAGTGCGAGCTACAGAAGTTTGATGCGTGATGCCAACATTTTCATACCATTCATGAAGTGTCTGATTGACAAATTTGGTTCCATTATCTGTTTGAACATTCCGGACTGTGGCTTTCAAACGAACTTGAATGTTTTTAATACATTTGATGATGGCCGCAAGAGCTTCATCTTTTGTCTTCAAATATCTGACACAGGTAAATCTTGAGTAATCGTCGACTATCACTAAGATATACCTTTTCCCGTTAATACTAGCCACACGCATCGGGCTACATAAATCCATATGCAAAAGATATAGTTTCTCTTGGTTAGTGTCTTCAGCATTGGGTTGATGAGAGGATTTTTTTTTGCTTTTCCCTAATGCACATGCTGAACACAAATGATCTTTCTGAAATTTAAGCCTAGGAATTCCTCGTGCAAGACCGTCTTTAGCTAGCTTGTTCAAAGTACCGAAGTTGAGATGAGATAATCGACGATGCCATAACCAGGTCTTAGTCTTTGACGCTTTGAATAGAAGACAAATCAGAGATGATTTAAGCATGTCATCAAGAGAAATTCTAAATTTCGAATAAAGCAAGTGTTTTTTCAAAATGCAACTTCAAGATTCGCATCACAAAATTGGCCAACCCAAGTCCCTCAATGTAGTATACCCTTGAGATAATAACATTTCCTAGCTAATAGTCACCATACCCCATAATCCTTGCAATCTAGTCGTTCTCGAATCTAACAGTACCTAGAAATTTACTGACAAAGTTCATGAGCTGAGAGCGATTCCCTGTCATGTGTTTTGAACAGCCGGAGTCCAGATACCAAAGTACAATCTGGACAACCTATCATGACAAGAGAAGAAGACGATGGAATATCTATTGCAATGGATCCCCATATTTGATTGGGTTTTGAGTGGTTAGCATTCTTAGATTCTACAATCTTAGCTATTTTACGCGAACCTTTGTTTTTAACATTTTTAGGTTTCCTGCTATAGACTTTTATCTTTGGTTTTTGTATTTCATCTATGTGGGAAGTGGTTTGCTTAGGAGGTACTACGTTAGTTGAGGTGATCCTAGTTAAAGGGCATGAGTTACCAACTATAGTGAAGATTCTGCCTGTTGGTTTCTACTTAAATCCTACATCCGTGAATACATGACCTGTAGGTTTCCAAATATTTTGTTTAATATGTTTCTTAGAAGATTTAGTACGTTTATTCCCATTTTGCACAAGATCAAGAAGACATTTATCATGAACACCATCAAACATAAATTTATTACAAATAGCACAGAGAATTTCAAAATTCGCTTTTGACAGTGAATGCTTAACATCAACATCACAAACAGGTTTAACAACACGATTCACTTTATTCACTTTCCTAGGTTGGGCTTCTACTTTATTCTTCTTGTTCCTACTTGGTGTTTGCGAGATCCTATCATTCCTTTTATTACCTAGAGGCTTTGATTCGCAATTACTAGTAGAACACTTCACTCCTGTAGAAGACAACACAGGTTTGTTAAAATCTGATGTATTTAAAGACTCTACCTGTTTAATGTTGCTTGAGGATGTGAGAGGTTTAGCAAACCTAACTTTCATAACATTGTTCATGGGTTTGACAGTAACCTTCTTAGCACTAGTTATTATCGCATTAGGGCACGTATCTTGAACATATACAAGCAACTCCTGAATTCTTGTGGCATACTTACAGGCAAGGTCTAACTCGCTATCTAAAGGTTGTTTTGCCTTAGCTTGTTTGACTATTTCCTAAAGAATATTAGCTTGTTCTTGAGTGTCCCTAAGATAGTCTTTGTGAACTTCCCTATTTTGCAATAACCTAGGAGGCAACGGTTCTAAATTAAGCTTGAACATGCCTGGATCAATAGTGGTGGCAGAAGGTGTGTGAGCAACATTTTTAACAATTTCTTTCCCTTTTAATTTTTGTAAATTGTTTTTCAATGATGTTATCACAAAAACCTTATCTTGATTTTGAGCTTTTAAATCCTCATTTTCCACAGATTTTAAGTACAGTTTGTTAATTAAAGAGTCACTTTGTTCCTTATGACGAATACATGTCTGTTTGATCGAGTCAAATTGATCTTTAAAAACCTGTTTCACATGATTTATTTCATTACAAAGACGCTCATTTTCTGACAGTAATTTAGCCACACTATTTTCCAATTCCTCATTTATGGGCTCAAGTTCACATTTATCATGATTAACATTCTCTTCCTTAGTATTCTTACTCAAAGATCTGATGGTAATCTTCAACTTACAAATGGTCGTGTCTTTATCTTGTAGCCGAGCTTTCAAATCATTGATTTCAAAATATTTTTAAATTTCAACACCATTATGATTAACACAAGATTTATCATTTTGAAAAACTTCCTGTTTCAATTGCATTAAGACTTCGAGAGAAATACAACGTTTTTCAAGTTGTGAGTAATTTTTCAAAAGATCATTATAAGCTTGTTTTGATTTGGAAAGCTCACTATCAAGATTCAAACACTTTTCACACGAATCACACGTTTGAATTTCCATATTCAAAGAATCATTATTCCAAGACATAGAATTTATCACAGTTAATAGAACATCTTGAGACATGGTTTTTTGTAAGAGTCGATCATTTTCCAAAAGAATTTATTTCTTAGTAATTTCCAAACATTGTTTATCAACGAAAGATTGTTGAACAGCCGCGTCCATTTGGTCAAAAACTGTTTGTACTTCCGTTATTTCATTTAGAAGATCTTTATCAAACACATTGAAGATGTCTTTTAAATATTTTAGAAATGGAATAATTTCATTGTTAAAAATAGTTTTAGTATGCTCAAAACCCTATTCACCTTCTTCAAGAGCATTAGGTATTGTCCTCTTCTTCACAACAGAGTCAAACTGGGTGAGGTGGAATTTGAGCTTTTTAAGGCTTGCATTCACCAAACTCACCTTAGGTAATTCACTGGGAACTTCCACTATGACAGGTGGTGTGTAAGAAGATTCAATGGATGGATTGAGTATATGAAACCAAAAGGCTTGTTCAGCCGATAATTCTTGTTGTGGAGAAAAACGTTTTTCAAAATCATCAGTTAAGCTATTTAATTTTTCATAATCGATAGGTTTGTGAGAAATTTTCTTTGCAATAACTTCAGGATCTTTTGCTTTTTTAGACATTTTTAATCGACTCTCTTCTTCCAAAATCAATGTTTCTTCATCATCAATCACAGGCATAGAAACATGTGTATTAGAGAAAACAACACCATCATACAAGGTTGGTTTTATCCGTTGAGCTTTCTTAAGATAAAACGGATTTTGATAACCTAGAGCTTGTTTATGTGTATTATCATAAAACGCTTGTGGCTTAGTTAACATGTGCACTGTCTGAGCAGATTGACCCACTTTACAAATGATATTATCAAGTTCCTTAATCTTTTTTTCCAAATCAATTTCATTTTCCATATATTTATTTTCCTTTTCTTTGGATTCATTTTTAAAAACTGAAAACGTTTTGAATAAAGATTCCTTTTCTTTGATTTGTTTAGAAAGATTTTGCTCAAGTGAGTCAATTTGTTCTTTGAGTGCAAGTTTCTCTCTAATCATATCATCCATTTGAGAATCAATCATCTTTTCACGACTACTTAAATCAATATTAAGACGTTGTTCAAAAGTTTTGACCCTTTCCTTATATCTCTCTAACTCAGCGGTTATTGATTCATTTTTCTGTTCCTTATTGGCCTTTTCCCAATTATTTACATGATTAATCATTTGTTCGGACATTTGTTCAATCACAGACAAAATCATTGAATCTTGTTGTGCCTGCAAATTAGTATCTTGAACAGTTGCCTGTTGTGTTTCTTGCAAATATTAAGAATATGGAATGATATTGCTATCACTAGATATCTCATTATCTGTAAAATCCATAACTGGTGTTTGTTTAAAATCCTGCAATGCCTGCACACTTTGATTATCCATATCATTCAGATAGGTTTTAGAATTAGGTACATCTGAGATAATGTCAGAACCATAGTTGGAAATGTTGGCCATAAGAACCGCTTGTGCAGTCAAGAGATCATCACAGTCTGAATTATACGTATCGAGATCCTTAGTCTAGAAAGCAGCATTGGGAGGGATGATTGTCTGAGCTTGATCTGCCAGAATTCCTGGATCTGCAAGAAATGCAAGTTTCTCCTCATCCAATATTTATCCAGCTTCCTGAGCTTCTGCTAACATTGCTTTCTCCTTATACCATGCAGCATTCCTTGGTCACTTAGGCTGAGTGCATTGCCTAGCCATATGTCCTTCACATTGGAAGTTGTAGCATCTAACAACTCTTGCCTATCCACTTGTAGTATTTCCCCTTGAACTAGTAGCATTGCTCTTATAAGTAGTACCAGAATAATTTTGCCCTTGTCTCCCCTGAACTTGTTGTACGGTAACCCTACCATCTTGAATAGTGGCTTGGTTTCTTGGATTAGAGGAAGTTCTGAGCTGATTATTAGTAGTAAGGAACCTTGAAGAAGCTATAGCCGTTAGAAAAGCCATTTCTTTATTAAGACAAGCAATCGGATAATCTCCAGGAGAAAATACAAGAACAACAAAACCTGAGTCTCCAAATGGTGATTCAGTCATAGGTTTTGTATGAGCTTGAGGTGATTGATAAGCAACTTGTGGAATTACTTGTGGAACAGTTGAGGTTTAATGATTCATTTAAGACTAAAATGTATGTGATGGTGGAATGGATGAATGATGAAATTAAGTTTGTGATGGATAATGAGATGAGTATTATTGATTGGGTTGAATTAATCCATATTGTGATGGTGAAAATTGTTGTTGAAGTGGAGGATTGTTGTAAGATGATTGATAAGGGTTGAAGTGAGGTGGTGTCATCTGCTGATTTGCAACGAAAGCAAGTGGATCTTGATTGCGTTCATGCATAATACAGACTTCATTGGCATGGAGTTCGTGTTGTTCAAGATATGCATGAAGCTGGTCAAAGTTGGAGGTATGCAAATCTTTAACAAGCTTGATATCAGTCACAAACTTACTCCATTCAGGTGGAAGACTGTTTAAGAACTTGGTATTAACTTGAAATTGCTCCATTTTCATCTTGTAGATGTTCTTATCATTAATCAGCAGAGTAAATTTCAAGTAATACGTATGAAGTGATTCCCTCTTGACGTGAGTAAACTTATCGAATGCATCATACAACTTACATTCTCTTTCCTGCTTTGTCAAAGAAGTACCTTGCATCAGTAATTGAACTCTCTCCCATAAATCTTTAGCAACTCTGTGATGATTCACAAGTGAATAGATACCAGCAGGAAGACCTTGAAGAATGATATTTGTAGCTTTCATATCACAATCAGCTTGAATTTTCTCAGCAGCAGATAATTCAGCATATTTCTTTGTTCTGATCACACCGTTCTCTTCAACCATAGGCCAAATGAGAGGACCATGTTCAACTGATTCATGTATCATTCTTCTGTGCTCTCTATTTTGCATGTATAATTCCATTCGACTCTTCCAAGAATCATATAGGTCTTTGTCCAACATGGGTAGACGATTGTCAGCACCGGAGAGTATCATGTACTCAGCAAGAGTATTCTTTTGTGCAAGTGAAATCATTGGATCCATTTTAATGTGATAAGATTAAAATGATCAGACAGTGATTGGAGGTTGTTGTGTTAAAGTAAGTTTTGATTAATGAAGCTGAGTCTTTTGGAATACACGGGATTTTACAATTCTTGATAAAACTGAGAAATCGAATCTTCACGGGATTTTACAAATCAAAGAACAACCGTATAATTCACCTTTGGTCACTACGTATAAATCGCCTTCATAAACAGGTATGTATAAATCACCTTTACAAAGTTAATTGTATAAATCGCCTTTGCAAAGTTAATTGTATAAATCGCCTTTGATAAGTGAGTATCGCCCTTAGAACAAACTACTTGTTTAATTATACTTTAGAAGTACTCGTATAAATCGCCTGTAGAAGCAAACACGTATAAATCGCCTTTAGAAACAAACACGTATAAATCGCCTTAAGTGAGAAAACGTATAAATCTCCTGTAGAAGCAAACACGTATAAATTGCCTTAAGAGAATACGTATAAATCGCCTTAAGAGTAATACATATTTAATTCGCCTGACTAAAAGTCACCCGTATAGTTCGCATATGATACGATTTATAATCGCCTGAGCAATTGAACACGTATAAATCGCCTATAGAAACATATAAATCGCCCAAAACACTATAAAACTCAAAAATCAAAAATCTTAAAAAGACTCACTTTTTGATGTTTTTACCTGATTTTTTTGTATCTTTCTTAACTATCTAGACTTTCGGACCTTAAAAAAACTAAACTTTTAACGTTTTTGACACGAAAAATTTGAAATCAAGATTCTTGGTATAAAACCCTCTTTTTAACCAAAAAGACTAAAAAAGATGACATTTTTATGGTTTTTGAAAGATTTTTTTGTACTTCTAGTCTATACTAAGATAACTAAGAAAGAAAGTTAAGATCTTTATGGTTTTTAAACCCTCAAAAGGTAAAAACCTTTTGATGGATTCGAACCAAACTCACGCACAAAAAAGGGTATAAAACGCACATAAAACCTTCACAAACCCCCATGGCTCTTGATACCAATTGAAAGAATCAAAGAATCTTAGATCCGGTGGTATTGGTAGCTCAAAGATAGAGAAGCATGGATTAGTGAGAAGAGAGAGGTAGAGGGAGAAACTTTAGATGTAAAATAATATGGAAAAGTGAAGAATACAAAAGCCTTAACCCCTCTATGGAAGCCATAGAGGGGTATTTATACCACCACACATTACATAAGAATCATATATTGACTATAATAGTCCCTGTGTGTGGTGATATGGTAAACAATGGTAATTTCATAAATGTCGTCACGTAAAGTGAATTCCTAATAAAAAGTGTTTGTTGAGTGTTGAGCTTTTATGAAATCACTTAATTGTTTTTGAAGGTTCGGGTTTATCATCGTTATTGGGTCAGTAATAGTCTCAATTATAATCATTTCTTCCGCTTGAACGCCAATTATCGCGATATGAGTCACGATCGGGATAATCATTGTAAAAACGAGTACGTCGGAAGGTTTGCATAAAATTTTCTTCTTCTTCGCGAGACATGGGTGTGTCATCATCGTTAGAGTCAGAGGTTGAGTGATTACCTACGCAGTGATTGCATTCGGTGCGAGATTTCATTCCTCTATACTGAGCATCCATTTTCATGGTCATGGCATCCATTCTTGCCATAATTTTCTCAGTATCTGAATTACTGCTGCCTTCATCGGTGAAAGCTATAGTTTTGAAAACAATGGCTTGGGTTTTTGGTTTTCAGCCCAATCAAGTTTGAGTAAGACTTTATCTTCAAGAAGTTGATGTGCTTAATTGTTTTTTTCAGGTTTTTAGCACTTGGATGGCATTTGGAGGAAATACACGTGACTTGGGCTCATTCGGAGAAGAAACGGACAAGATTATTACTCTACACTAAGAATCATGAAGAATTGTACATACAACGTGTGAAGACGGTGTCGCCATCATAAAGCGACGGCGTCAGGAACTTCATCGTGACGGCGTTAGAGATCCAACGACAGCTTCAGGACGTAGCCGACTTAAAGAGGATCTAGAATCATCCACATGGCAACGGCGCCACGACTTCAAAGCGACGCCGTCGCACCATTTTTACTATATATACGAAACTGATTTTAGGGTTTTAAGTGTGTAACTTTGTATAACTTTTGGAAGACGAAACCTAGTCATTGTAGCAGCTTTTTAGGGCCTTAAAACCCTATTGTAACTACCTTCAATCCATGTTTTAATCGAGTAAGATTATTTATCATTAATCATTCAATATGTCTATGTGTTGTTTGATTAATTTATGTTCTTGCTTTCTTTATAACATGCTAGGCTAAACCCTCCTTTGTATTTACTTATAATTACATGAAACTTAGGTTGTAGATCCTTTTAATGTTGCTTCTTGTTGATGGATGTGCACGTTAGGCTCTAGAAAACTAGCCATAAGATATTAAATTGGCATAGACGTCTAGGGAAACGCGAGTGTGTAAAAAGGATACCATCGATAAAAGTCTTCATACTACCTTGCCCCTAATATGGTTGATCCCTCTTAAGATATTTCACATGAATTTAATATACTCTTAGGGGCCTTGTAATAATCTTCATACTACCTTACTTGTGTGTTGCCTTAACGGAATATTAAATAGACGGCGGGTTTGTGTAATTCATTCATAACTAAGGAAATACTTAAACAGATCATCACAAGTGTGATAAAGCAACAGATCTAGGAGAAGCAATCTAAGGAGTAGTGCATGATGAGGTAAATACATCTTTTTATCATAAAGTTATCACCAATAGTTTAGATTCTATTTAGTTTAATTAGCTAAAACAAACCAACCTCTTAAAACCATGATATTTACTTGCTTTCTTAAAAATATAAAAACACAAAAAGAATCTTCTCTCAAACCCTTAGAATTGTGTTAGACCGTGTTCGAGCCTTCCCAACCTATTCCCCTATAGAATGATAACAACCCCCGAGTCTTGCCTATACTACATTACAACAGTTAGGTACACTGCCTATGGGATTGTAAAGCTTCCTATGAAGTCTTCACAACCTCCACATCAATTAACATTATTTTTCTATTATTCAAATTCTAAGTCGAAACCTATATCACTTAGGTCATGTTCAAGTACCATTGTTCGATTTCGTGTGATCTTTCTCCTAGCCTTTTCACTACTTCACTTCACTGACCAAGGTGAGTTCATAGCCCCACTTTTACTCATTTTGAATAAATGTTTTAAAACTTTGGGGTGAGAAACATTTCTTGTTTTTCTTAAACCAGACACAAGTACTTTACCTGATACTTTCCCTTGTTTACGTGTTGCCTAAGTAGCGTTAGACCACTATTTGCTCGTATTATCATGAATTATTAATTACCGTTAACCGAATGGCTGGTTAATTAAGCGCGAGTTTGGTAATTCCCATCCGGGTTTGGTAATTCTTACTGGCTGGGTACGACCGAACTGTATAGGCCAACAGATGTATTTCATGTCAAAACTAGTTTGGGGTCTTTGGTCGAACACCTACCAGGAAATCTTTATATGGCAATGTACATGCTACTTTCTACTATTAGCTTTGGGGTCATGAGCTTAGTGCAACGTAAATACCTTTTTGTGTGAAGCTGTATCCGGTATAACTGTCATATACGTTTTGAAATCTTGTGGTCCACTATAATTATGTTTGAATTAAACCTATAAATTCACCAACTTTATGTTGACGTTTTAAGCATGTTTTTATCAGGTGCTTAGCTTGGATTTTCAAGGTGTGCTATTAGAAGTCTATGTGCAATGTGACTTCGACTGATTTCAAGTCTATCATTATTCATACTCGTTGTCTTTGTCAAAACCTATTGTTGCTTCCGCTACGTTTTCATATTGCTTCCGCTATATTTTAATTACATTGAAATGGTTTGTAAGACTTATTACTTTTAAATTCATGCAACGAGTTATGATTTTCTAAAACGTACCCCTTAGAGGTCATTTTTTATGCTTTGTACTTGAGATATGTATAACGTTACACCCCGAACGCTTATTCCGACGGGACCCTATTTGGGGGTGTGACAGATTGGTATCGAGAGCCAAGGTTATAGAGAACCAGGTAGAATATCTAGGTCTGGTCTATAACCAGTATGTGATCCCTACGTAAATTAATTGTGCCCTTACGTGATCCCATCTTTCCTTACCTATATGATTATAATGTTATTATTTTACGTAACCGATAATTTCATATTGCTTTATATAATTTGCATAATGTATTTTACTTTGTATTATACCTATTTAGTTTTCCCCTTCATGATGTATGGTTGATATAAAGGGATTTATATGATGTCACATCCCGCCTAGGCGGAAACACGAGGCATAACATCATGGATATCATCACAACACAATGGTGTCAACAATAGAGAGAACTAAATGAAATAGATAAACAAATGAGACACAATGTGTCATGACAATATCTAACACAAGATAAAGGAGTCTTGCATTAAGATAGCAAAGTCATACCGCAAGGAAACATTAAGCCATGGGTCTAAACAATCAAATAACAACCAAGTATCAAATAATTCAAATGACTTAAATAAAATCTCTTGGAGAAAGACTCTGCATGCAAGCCTACGGTCTCACTAGCCACTCTTCCTAACTTCAACATCCTCAAGATGGTTACCTGAAAATGATGCTTAAAACGTCAACACAAAGGTTGGTGAGAGTCATAGGTTTACGACACCCAATCCAACTTTAAAATAAATTACTGTGATTAATAAACCATGGCAGGACAATTAAGCAAGCTACTATACAAGCTAACATGCAATCATACCAAATAACCATAATTGGGATGGAACGTGCCCACGATCCACATCATACAGTCATGTGTAACCCAATTACCCTCCGATCGGAACACACAAAAATAGGTAGAAGCACTACGCTCCAATTGGAACACACAGAAATATAATGGGTAGCATCACTACCCTCTAATTGGAACACACAGAAACTTCACCACATGTAGCACATAACATATAATAATCACTTAAATGCCCATGCACTAAATAAAATCACATAATCACAGCAACTTAAAAACATTTCTAAAATGCTTGCATCATTTCCACCCCAATGAAACATAAGAAAAGAGGGGCTATAAAACTCACCTGAATGCTCAAACGCAGCTTCCAAATCTTAACACGTAACTATACAAATAAATAAAAACGGTTACATGCGACCAAGCTAAAAGCTCTAGTCCATGTAACACACATATGATGGATGTCTAAGGGTTTAGTTAACCATCATGGGTCACCCCGACACTATGCCCAACCTTAACCATCTCATTAACACTTTACACTAGCTACTTATAATTAAATCAGAATTGCTGAATTTTAGTGTCTCTTTACGTGCTCAAAACCCTTACTCAATGACCTGCATAATTTATACCAAAATTCACCCATGTTCATTTATGAGTATATTAACTACCTTGTGATTCTCAAGTATTACTTACATGTGTAACTACCTTAAATAAAATCAAACTTCAAAACTGTCCTAATTCGGATCTGATTGCACACCAAAATGTATCACTCTAACTACCATACTTAGACATGCTTTCAGAGGATAATTTTCACAGGATTATCAATAAACATATGGAACTTAACTAATTTAGAACTTAACTAATGTAGACATGATTTCAGATCCAAAACAACAATCACTAGAATCCCGACGCCATCTGCATGAACTGACTTAATTTATGCCTATAAATACAGCCTCATAACTTCGTTTTCTGTAAGCCCCCAACCCTAAAGTCGATTTTAGGGTTTGGGTAAGTATTTTTCCAGCAACTTATAAGGTCTAATTCAATCCATAAACATCTTGTAATGGTTTAATTATCGTTTATATCTTAATTCATGTCTTTAATTCCCTTTGTTGATTACGATTTCTCTTGTTTAAGTATGCTTGGCTAATTCATCTAGTATTTATTTAGGATTGCATGAAACTTGTTATTAATTAATTAGATCTTATTGTTTTCTTATTGATTTTATGGATCTTCTATATTCATCATTAAGGCGTGACAAATTCAATGAGTTTAATTGATTATAGTTTATAATTCTTATCTCCTATTGCTTCTTGTTGATGAGTGTACGCGTTAGGCTCTAGAAACCTAGCTTCTTAATTGCTTGGGAAGACGTCTAAGGAAACATGACTGTGTAGAAAGGATACCATCGGTGACAGTCTTCATACTATCTTACCTATATGTGGTTGATCACCTTTTAAGTGTTTTAATGCATGTAATGTACTCTTAGGGGCCTTGTAATAGTCTTCATACGACCTTACTTGTGCGTTGCCTTAACAGAATATTACATAGACGGCGGGTTCATGCAATTCGTTCATGGTTTAGGAAATACTTACACATTACATTACGAGGGTGACAAAGCAATAGGTGGAATTAGATAGCTAGCAAGGAATAGTGCATCCTAGATAAATACGCTTCATTGTATAATTGTTTTCTATTAGTTAATTTCTTGCAACTAAGAGTAGTTAATTAGTTTAAATCAAACCCCCTTCAAAACCCAAGATTTTAATAGCTTTTTTAAAAACACAAAAATAATCTTCTTTCAACCCCTATACCTTAGTTACGTTTAGTTCGAGCCTTCCCAACCTATTCCCCCTAGAGAACGATAACAACCCATGAGTCTTACCTATACTACACTACAACGGTTAGGTACTCTGCACATGGTATTTTAAAACATGGTGTATTTAGAATGACCGCATAACAAAACAAGAAATTTAAAAGGAAAAGTGATTATGACTTGTTTTAAATACTTAAGAATAATTATAGAACAGATTAAATTCCCCGACAGTTGCGCCAAAAACTTTGATGTGTTGTGAAAGCTTTAACTTTATAAGGCTAGTTTACCTATTTTTTTAAACCAACACACGGGTAAAGTATAACCCACGTATGTAGTATAATATTTCAGGTAAGACCAGGTGGATCCACAGGGATTTGGTTATGTTCGTATAATCAAAAGAATTTGAAACAAGTAATAATAAACTTTAGCAAATAAGTCAATAAGGTTAAATCCGATGATAAGGAAAATATGACTATTCGGATAGCTTCATATAATTCAAAAGCGATGGTGATAATTATGATCTCCAATTCTATTCTTAATTCACGAAAAAGCATTTTTCGTTAAAAGAGCGTTTTCACAAATTAACCGTTTTAACTCAAGACTTATATTTGATTGACTTAATCAAATGTGTCAATCAATTAACCAAGTCACTATCATATAAAATCTATTTTGTTTATCAATTAACATAAGCGGATTTCTCCAACCAAATGATAAAGACTGTAGACAAATCTTTAATATCGTATAGTACACAATGGGTCTTTCGACCTATACCATTATGCATATATAATCAAAATTGATAAACAAAGTTTATAAGATTAAACATAATAGGATTTCTATATAAACATGAGATTAACAAGATCATAATAATACAAAACGCTTCTTTATTATATTAACACATCCGAGTAGTCATAAAAGATTTAGCCTCTCGTGGCTACCGAGTTCATAATAATAGAAATGAAGAGAGTAATAAAAGACATACAAGATTTGGCTAGATCATAGATGGTTAACCCGATTACAAATAACCAAAACTATATAACCCTTTTTATTCAATATAACTAAATTATAACCCGTCTTCTTTGGTGATTCTTCTTGGAATTCTTGAGATGATATTTAATAGAGAGTGGTGAGTAGAATATATTATTGGTGTGTATGAAATGACTAGAAATGCCTCACTATTTATAGGTTGAGCGAGACCAGAAGTGCGGTGCACACAGAGAAAATGGCGGCTTACTTATGTCTATGTCGGCTAAGTTTCATTAATGCATAAGAGAACTGCGGCGCACATCTTGGGAAAACTGGCGCACTTCGAGTAATTACTGATTTCATTTATTTCAGGGTAAAGTGTGATGCACATAAGAGTATGTGCGGCGTACTTCTTCAATATCTTGGACTTTATTCTTTATCTTTATGTAACTCGTCTCCGTATAGCGTAAACACTTGTATCTGGGACTTTTTATGTTCGAACTCATCTTCAAGTGAACCTGAACATATTTCAAGCTATTAAGTATCGAAAGTTTACGAGAAATGATAATAATATATACAATAACGCCACCTAAAATATGTATAATTAAGGCGTTATCAAGTATTTAGTGCGCATGAATTATTATTGGACGTGAGCGGTGTCTGCAGGTAACCACCATCTAGGTTGTCACGTAGATAGCGGAACCCGCTGCTGAATTAAGGGAATACTGTTGGGTATTTTGTGGTTAGTAAAGCTATAAGAGTATTTAACAAAAGGACCAGGATTGTTGAAGAGACCTTAAACATTAGATTTCTTGAAAATACACCTAATGTGAAAGGAAATGGACCAGACTGGCTTTTTAATGTTGATTCTTTGTCAATATCTATGAATTATGTGCCAGCTGCTGCAGGGAACAAAACTAATGGTATTGCAGGAATCAAAGATAACATTGTTGCAGGTCAAGCTAAAAAGGAAAAAGAACTTGAACAATGCACAACTGATCCATTAATCTCTCAAGGTCCTAAGGATAGTGAAGGGGATGCTAGAAAGAAGCATACAAAAGTAGATGAAAATGAAATTTCAGATAAAAGTGGGAAGCATGATCAAGAAGCAAGAACTGCATTAGAAAGGTTAAATCAAAGAGAAATGCAGACTGAACACACTAACAGTACTAATGGTATTAATACTGTTAGTACATCTGTTAGTGCTGCTGGACCATAATTTGATACTGCTGTTTCATCAACACCAGTTAGTGCTGCTGGACCTTCTGTTAGTACTGCTAATGAATCTGAAGAACAACTTTTTGAAAGATTTTCTCTTTTCAAAAATGCATTTACCCTTCCACCTGTCTCAAATATATCTTCAATGGATAATACTGGCATCTTTGGAAATGCTTATGATGATGAAGATGTGGAAAAAGAGGTTGATATGAATAATGTAATCTCATCTTATTCAGTCCCTGATTCTTCTTTCACCAAATTTCATAAAGATCATCCTGAAGATCAAGTGATTGGAAGTCTAAAAACAGCTGTACAGACAAGACACATGACCAAGATAACTGAAGAACATGGTTTGTTTTCCTCAGTTCACAAGCTTAGGAGAACAAATCACAAAGATTTTCAGAATTGTCTGTTTGCCTGTTTCTTATCTCAAATGGAACCCAAGAAACCAGTTCAAGCCTTAAAAGATCCAAGCTGGGTGGAAGCAATGCAGAATATGCTTCTATAATTTAAACTTCTAAATGTTTAGACCTTAGTTGATTTACCTAGATACAAATGGGCAATTGGTACTAAATGGGTTTTTAGAAACAAGAAGGATGAAAGAGGCATAGTGGTGAAGAACAAAGCTAGACTATTTGCTCAGGGTCATACTCAAGAGGAAGGTATAGATTATGATGAAGTCTTTGCACCAGTTGCAAGGATTGAAGCCATAAGATTATTTCTAGCTTATGCTTCCTTCAAAGATTTTGTAGTCTACTAAATGGATGTAAAGAGTGCTTTTCTATATTGAAAGATAGAAGAGGAGGTGTATGTCTATCAACCTTCTGGTTTTAAAGATCCACACTTTCCAGATAAAGTATACAAGGTAGAAAAGACTCTCTAAGGACCACATCAAGCCCCAAGAGCATGGTATGAGACATTGTCAACTTACTTGCTGGACAATGGTTTTCACATAGGTCAAATTGATAAAACTTTGTTCATCAAAAGGCATAAAGATGATATCCTGCTAGTACAGGTTTATGTTGATGATATCATCTTTGGATCAACCAAGAAATAGATGAGTAATGAATTTGAAACACTGATGCATTACAAGTTCCAAATGAGTTCAATGGGAGAACTTTCTTTCTTTTTGGGACTTCAAGTTAAACAGAAAAGTGATGGGATATTTATCAGCCAAGATAAATATGTGGCTGAGATTTTGAAAAAGTTTGATTTTGCCTCAGTAAAGACAGCAAGCACTCCAATGGAGACAAACAAGGCATTGGTAAAAGATGAAGAAGCTGAGGATGTGGATGTACACTTATATAGATCAATGATTAGATCATTGATGTACTTAACAGCTTCTAGACCAGACATAATGTTTGCTGTTTGTGCTTGTGCAAGGTTCCAAGTTACTCCAAAAACTTCACACTTTAATGCTGTGAAGAGGATCTTTAGATACTTAAAAGGCCAACCTAAATTGGGCCTTTGGTATCCTAGAGATTCACCATTTGACTTGGAAGCTTTTTCTGATAGTGACTATGCTGGAGCTAGTCTTGACAGGAAATCCACAACAGGAGGTTGTCAATTTCTTGGCAAGAGATTGATTTCATGGCAATGTAAGAAGCAGACTATAGTGGCCAACTCAACAACTGAAGCAGAATATGTTGCTGCTGCTAACTGCTGTGGACAGGTGTTATGGATCCAAAATCAGATGCTTGACTATGGATTCAATTTCATGAACACCAAAATCTACATTGATAATGAAAGTACAATCTGTATTGTGAAGAATCCAGTGTTTCACTCTAAAACCAAGCACATAGAGATAAGGCACCATTTCATCAGAGATTCTTATGAGAAGAAGTTGATACAAGTGATCAAGATTCACACAGACCAAAATGTTGCAGATCTTCTCACAAAAGCTTTTGATGCTAGCAGGTTTAACTTTCTAATTGCTAGCATTGGATTACTCAATCTCTGAGGCTTAACAGTTCTTAACTTTTATTCATGGGTTATGCATAAATATGGATCCTCATGAATTCTCACATGTCTATCTAGTCTTTTCTAGTGTGCTTGTGATGAATAGAGGCATGTTGTTGTATAATTATTGAAGACAGAGTTAAAACTGCTAAGGTAAATGTTAATACTGCTAAGTATAATTAGTACTATTAGTTATACATAAGACTGCTAGTTAATACTGTTAGTCATAATTAAAACTGCTAATCAAGAAAATACTTTGGATTGTGTATTTTTGGTTTTAGACTAACATTTGCAGGCTAAGCATATTAAGTATCTGGTATTGAATTGAGGGGAGGCTTATGTTGTCAATATGCAGTCAAGAATTAATGAAAGGACATGTAACATTAAACACAAGTATGTGATGTGTCAAACACCTAGGTAAATCAAAAGAGGTCGGGACACTAAGATACCTCAGTCTAGTGGTCCCCCTGAAAAAGGTTGGTGATGAGGTTGTCCATAAGGAGTTGGGTGACAGAATAGAAAGGGCTGCCATTACCGCTTCTAGCTAAGAAGCAGAGCAGGATAGTGGTAACATAAAATAAGACTCAATCCATGGCAACACTTAATGAGCCAAGTCCTTAGGGAATTGGTTCAGGTAGTGGTCCCAGGTGCCAAGATACCATATTGGGGGTGTAGATGCTCAAACTAGGTTTGGGACTACATCTAAATAGTCCAATGATCCACCTCTCTCAAAAGTTGACACATTTAGAAGTGGGGAGGACAGTATGCAACTAATGAATTTGATGGTACATTGTACAAAACTGTCTGCATTGGTGAGCTCAAAAGAATAGAGAGATTTGTGATATGAAAAATAGAAAGAGTGTTATGGTGAGCCAAAATAAATGAGAGATTCAGTGAGCTTAAAAATAGAAAGAGAGATGTGAGTATGAAAAACAGAAAGAGAGTTTTAGTGAGAAAAAGAAATGAGAGATTTTGTGAGACTTAAAAATAGAAAGAGAGCTTGTGAGAATCTAAGTCTATGATGGAAATGCTTGTTGGAACAGCATTGGTGTTTATACTGCTTGGCATGAACTTAATACTGCCAGTATTAAGTTAGTACTGCTAGGCATATTTTAATGTTGTTGGGTGAAGTTAATACGGCTAGGCTTAAAGTTAGTACTGTTAGGCTAAAATTAGTACTGCTGGGTAACCGTTAGTACTGTTTGATGCATAACAGAATTTTTGATTAATTAAATAGCCGTTGAGATATTTCCGCCAACAACTTGCTCATAGGGGTCTATGATTTGGAAAATTCTTGATATTTCTTTCTCTTATAAGATTTCTTCCTTATAAAGATTCAATCTTATTAAGTCGGTCAAATCAAAACCCTAGGCGCTCTCCATAAAATCTCAATTAACTTTACCAAACTCTCATATTCTCATCAACAAACATAAACCCAGAACTCTTATCTCAACTCACTCACTAATGGCTCATTTGGAATTCTGTGATACCCACAACATGGTCGCTTTCTTGAACAAATCAGAGGGAAGTGAAGATTTTCATCAGATAATTGATTTTCTCAATATAAGTCATATCAAGTATGCCCTTACAGAAAATCCTACTATCTATACTTCACTCATTCAACAGTTTTGGGAAACTGCCTCTGCAAGCACATCAGAGAATGAAGAAATGGAGATAACTGCTACCATTGATGGAAGAGTCAAGACTATTACTGAAGCATCAATAAGAAGGCATCTCAAGCTAGAAGATTCAGATGGTATTCCCACTTTACCTAATGCTGAAATTTTTGAGCAACTTGCTCTTATGGGGTATGCATCTGATTCTGACAAGTTGACCTTCCAAAAGGGTCACTTTTCACCTCAATGGAGATTCTTAATACATACTATTCTTCATTGCTTAAGTCCTAAGAAGACTGCTTGGGAGCAGTTCAGTAGCAACATAGCTACTGCTATCATTTGCTTAGCAACAAATAGGACTTTCAACTTTTCTAAGATGATTTTTGAAGGTATGCTGAAAAACTTAGACAGTAGGTCAAAATTCTTGATGTATCCTAGATTCATTCAAATCTTTTTGAACAAGCACAAAAGACACCTTCTCCCTCACAAAAGAACTTATGTTTCTCCAACCCTCACACAAAAACTATTCAGCAACATGAGAAGGGTTTCCAAGGGTTATACTAGGGTAAACATTCCACTATTTCCAACTATGCTCACTGCACCTGAGTCATCTCCTTCTAGAATAACATCTTCACCATCCTTATCACCCCAAACACATCCATCCACATCTCAACAACCACCTACACCACCATTCATGCAAACTATCCATGATGAAGGAGAACCTGCTACTATGCCTCATGATTCATCTCAACCAAGGGTTCAATCACTTGGCAGTGATGAGGGCAGTTTGACACTCAATGAATTGACGGTTCTTTGTACAACATTGTCCAAGAAGGTGGAGGATTTGCAAAATGACTTAAAGCAGACAAAATTGACATATGGTGCTGCTTACACTAAGCTCATTCTGAGGGTCAAGAAGTTAGAGCACAAGAGATCAAGGTAAGCAAATCTAGCAACGCAGAACAGCGAGATCAGGTTTGTCTCTGATGATGAGGAAGTTTCAGAGGATCCTTCCAAACAGGGGAGGATAATTGCAGAGATTGATCAAAACCCTTCTATTTCATTGGTACAAGATGAAGGAACTTCATGGATTCAAGAGGATGCTGAGACTCAGGGGAGGACTAGTGCTGATACTGAGATACTTTTAGACCAAGAAGAACCTACTGAACTAGTGGAAGATCCTGGTAGTGGTGAAAAGGGTGAAAAAGAAATTAGTACTGCTGAGGTACCAGTTAGTACTGCTAGTGCAATTCCTGTAGTTAGTACTGCCATTCCTGAAAGACAAGTTTATATCAGAAGGAGTGCAGAAAAGAGAAAAGATAAAGGAAAAGCTATCATGGAAGATGATGAATCTGTTCAGAAGAAGACAAAGAAGCAACTTGAACAAGAAAGACTTGGGCATGAAGAAGCTATTAGACTGCAAGAACAGATTAATGAAGAAGAAAGACAAAGGATTGCCAGGGATGCAGAAATAGCTAAACAATTACAAGAAGAGATTGATATAGCAAGGCAAGAACAAGAGAAGTATGATCTAGCACAAGCCTTGGAATTGCAAAAGGATTTGGATAAAATGAAAGAAGGTGTGGCTGAAACTACTCAAGCTCATGATATTAATTGGAGTAATCCTGTTGTGCTCAGATATCATGCACAACAAAATAGATCTTTCTCTAAAGTTGAAGTAAGGAAGAACATGTGCATGTATTTGAAGAATCAGGGAGGATATAAGCATAGTCATTTCAGAGGGATGAGCTATAAAGATATTAGACCTATATTTGAAAGTGTATGGGATCAAAATCAATCATTTGTACCTAAGGATTCTGAGATTGAAAAGGAAGTGATGAAGAGATCTAGATTTAATTTTCAAAAGCCACCTGCTAAAAGACAAAAGGTTGGAGAAGTTTCAGGGTCAGTTAAAGAACAATCTACATGAAAAGAAAAAGAAGTATCAGAAGAAGAGCTAAAGAAACTGTTAGTGATAGTTCCAGTAGAAGAAGTGTACATTGAAGCTCTACAGGTTAAATATCCAATTATAGACTGGGAAGTTTTCACTAAAGAATCAAGAAGTTACTGGAGAATTATAAGAGTTGGAAACCATACAGAGGTCTATCAAGTTTTTGAAGACATGTTGAAGAGATTTGATAGAGATGACCTGGAGAAGCTTTGGGATTTGGTTAAGAAGAAGTTTAGTTCAACAGATCCTACAATTGATAAAGAGAAGGTATTATGGGTTGAACTAAAAAGGTTATTTGAACCAAATGATGATGATACACTATGGAAGCTTCAGAGATATATGCATGATCCTTTGAAATTGAAATTGTATGATACATGTGGTGTTCACCATGTGTCTACAGAAAGAGGACATGACATCTTTATGCTAGTTGAAAAAGATTATCCACTGACAAGAGCACTTATGACTGTAATGTTGGCTAACAAACTTCAAGTGGATGAATCTTCAGAGATGGTAAATGAGCTTTTAAGGAAAATCTTCTATCAGGTAGAAAGACGAAGAACTTGAAGTGTTTGAAAGAATCCTCTTAGAGCCAAAAGGTTTAATTCATGAAACTTGATGATTTTAAGGTAAATCACAAATTTAGGGGAGGATTGTTAGGAATTAAGGTCTTCTATAAAGTTTATACTGCTAGCTCAACTTAGTAATGCCAAGCTTAAAGAGTTTGTATTGCACAGATTATAACTACCAGTACTAACTGGTTAGTACTGCTAGAGCAAAAGTTAGTACTGCCAGTACTAACTTAATACTACTGAGAAGAAGTTAATACTGCTGAAGACTGAAGACTGCATGAAGATAAAGACGTGTGAAGGGATATGCATGGATTTGTTCAAAGTATATATTCTATAAAGATAGGAAGATATGTATAAGATTATATATTTAGAAGATATGTTGATATCTTATAGAAGTTTAAAAGATTTGTAGTTATCTTGTAAAGGACTCCTTGGTGTATAAAAGGAGATCCTAGGTTATGGTTTTAGATATCAGTTTTCCATAGAATTCATAGCTTCAAGGTTGTAAACCCTATCACTTCATTAGAGTGATCGTATTAATATATTGAAGCTTATTGTGTTGGTTATATCTTTCTGTGTGTCAAACATACTTTACTGTTTCATTGAGTATACTTCTTAGTGGTATAAACTAGATTCCGCATAGTTTATATCATTCACTCAAAGTTTCATTCTTAGTACTTTTGGATTTATCCAAGGATACTAAACCTTACATCAAGCTAAAGAGTTAAAGATCTATTCTTTGGGATCAACAAGTGGCAATAAGATCGCGACCAGACATTGCACTAGAGATCATTGTAATTAAATGTGTTCTTCTTTTCTAGTTGTCCACCACTATACTTATTCCCTTTTCAACAAGCAAGGCTTACCACCAAAACAACTCCAAAATAATCTTAAACAAACTCAAGCATGTTTTCTTTCCTGCTTTCTTAGGTAGAATAGTAAAGTCAATTAGACAATTAGAGACACAAACGGTTCTTTGGGTCGACACCCTTACTTACCAATCACTACACTATACACGATAGGGTACACTGCTCTTTAGTGCGTAGGAATAATCGAGGTAGTTAGGGTTTTATAAATGTAAAACTTGACGTAGATTTTATTAAAAAGAAAATTACCATCATAGTTTTTTGGGGCGTCAGATTGCCAGGGAACGGATTTTTGCTTGTTTTTGATTGTTTTTATTGATATATATGTGTTTGTTTGTACTTGTGTCTTTAGAACCTTCTATTCTTCTTTCTGTGTGCTTGTTTGTTTGTGTGAATTAAATAAAAATGTGTCTTAAGCTTGGTTATGGCATGACTTGGTAGTGCTTGTTGCGGCATAAGGGTTACCAAGTTTGAGATACCAAAAATAGTTTGAGCATTGCTTAAAACTTAAAAAAAATTTCCTGAGTCGAGTAATTGCTATTAATGTATGATCCTCTGTTTGCTTAGTTTTATTACACATTTAATTCACTGGTTTGTTAGCGTGCAAGATGAGTAATTATTTACAGGTTGAGGAGCCATGTGGATTGGACAGGTGTGGAGATGTCCAAATAAGCCTGTGATGGAGGCTTGAGTCTAACTTAAAGACTCTGTTTAAAAGAAAAAGCTACTAAACTCGGGAGACAAAGAAAAGAGGAGGTTAACCAAGTGGGTTGGGTGGTCTAAAACAAAAACAAAAAAAATCCCGCTAAAAACCTTTAGTTTAGCTCATTTAAAAATTTCTATTCTCTGCATTTTAGTTGGTTTGTATGTTTATATCACTGTTGTTTTTTGTAGGTTCACATCAACAAGGAGTGTTAAAATCGATGCCGTCTCGACCCTAAATTGTGTGGTAAATGTAGCTGTTGTAGCAGCAGTTGCGGCATAACACCTAAGGTTACGTCGTAACCATATCAATTACGGCGTAAACCTTTCCATGGTTACGTTGTAACAACTAAACTAAAAAAATTTAAAAAATTACCACTCAATTACGGCGTAACCACCGGGGTTACACCGTAACCTCTTTCTGAAAATCTAAAAAATTAAGTTTTTAAACATTTCTAAATCGTGTACAAGTAAATGAACTTTGTGGGTTATGTTTCTCCTGGAAAAAAGACCTCACGAGACTTCACGTCGCCACATTTTGGCCAACCAATTTGGTTAAAAGGCTTGTTGCATACGCTAAATGCAACCGTGATTCCTACAAAAGTGAGTTAGGTTTTGTATAATTTGTATATTATGTGCAATGATGCTTTCTATCTAGGTTTATGCTTGGTATTAGTCTTTCCTGCAGCTATAAAGGTAATGCACAAGATGAGATGCCGTGATACAAATCAAGCTGCAAGGAAGCATATCAAACTAGTTTAGTCGAATGCTTTATAGGATGTTGAAGTTGCCTGTGATGGTGGATGTTGCTCGAGGAAGTAGACTTGGAGCATGGCTTAGAGCTTGTCTCTTCATCATATCGAGCAAATCCAAGGGAGTAATCCGTTCCATTTCTAACCCTTCCTATTTCAATTTTATATGCTTAAGTTTGACTCAAGTGGGGGGAAGGGATTAGAAATAAACACCTATTTGATTATTCTTGCCTTTATTTTTCTAGTTTATTTTGAAAAATGTTTCATTAACAAAATGTTGACATATTTTTCATTACTTAACTAGTTAAAACTTTACTGAGCACACCTACCTTATAATTCAATTGTGTGAGGATAAGCCTTTCCGTTTTCCCCTTATACATAAATCCAATAAAAATAAGTGTGCCGGTGGTTGTAGTAGACTTTAGAACTTGGCCTGGTATATCTTTTTGAGACAACCATAATGAGCATTGCACCTAGTGTAATTGGTGTAGCTGTGATAAAAGGGCAAATCTTAAGATTAACCTCAAATAGCCCATATATGTTTTGTGTAAATTGGCTTTTCATACTGATTAGTCAATCCCCCTGTTAAACCCTTGTTGCACTCATCTTTAGTGCAAGATACCCCTAGTATAACCTGTTGAGCCTTTCCTTTTATTTTGTAACCCAATATATGTTGTTTCGTTACACCTATCGCCTAGCCTACCCTGTAGTTTCTTAGCTCATGATCGGGGAGTTGCTGGTTAATTTTGGTTTCACTGGTAAAAGTCGCAGGTTAGGATAGAGGGTATTTGAATAAAAGACGGGTTTTGAAGATAGTTGATCTCAAGTGGGGGGATGCGCATGTATATATGTGTCTGTATCGTGATTCATTTCATTGTACCCTTGTCTTGCATAAAAAATAAACAAATAGAATAAAGAGGATGCAAGCAAGTGTAGTTTGTTACAGCTGATCATCATTATAAATCAGCTCTTATGTTGTATTGTGGCAGTATTTCCGCCTTGTCTAGCTGGCGATGATTCCGTCTTTATAAATGGGTAGTTCTTATAAACCCGTAACATTTCTATCTCTCCTTTCTATTATAAGTCAATATGTACAATGAGGGCATTGTACATATCAAGTGGGGGGAAGGGAGATAGAAATGAGGTATTTGGAGAGATTATGTGCTAATTTGGCCCAAAATTTAAATTTTTTTAGCACATAATTTTTGATTCATTGATGATGAAGGCTGAGTTAATGTGACTTTCTTGCCTAAGTTATGGAGATTATGAGGCAATACATTATATTTCATATGCATTAACTCGGTTATTATGAAGACCCCTTGACTCTTGACCCTCGTTTTAACCTTATGGGATTTGAATGCGACCAGTGACGGGGAGATTATGGACTTAGGAAACTATTTGTTTTGTGTTTTTATTTAACAACAATTAAATGTGCATCCCATGTCTTTATCCTACCTTGTATCATTCTCCTAACCCTTGGTTTTACTCGAATAAGGGAATTGAATGCAATCATGCATGTCTATTCCGTCGTTACGGATGTGTATGCGTGATTTTGTCGCCCTTGTTGGTGTAACGCTTTTGGTTAAAATTATATTAAAAGAATGATTTATCCTATAAGCTTTTGTGTTGTGTCAACCCATTTCCCTTTTTGAAAAGTTGCATCTAGACTCTAGTGGTGGAGATTAGTATCCTTGTCAAGCTTATGATAGAAAACTCGTCATGATTGAGCAGTTGAGTGTTTGCCAAAATGAAACACATAGATTAGTGAGAGTATGAGTGTGATTCATTTTTCCTTTTCGTGAGGTGCTCGGTTTGGAATTTTCTAGCATAAGTAATTTTTAAATTCATATCTTCCTGGATAACCAGGGAGATATCTTTTTGAGAGTTATTAAAAGGTTCTACTTGAGGGCAAGTAGAAGTCAAGTGGGGGGATATGTGATAACATAAAATATTTAATACTTTTTCATATCAAATTCCTGCGTTTATTGCCTTGCTTTATATTAATTTTATATGAATCCGATACTTAATTCATTTATTTTGCGAATTCAGGTAATTTGGGCATTTGAACGGAAATGATGCGGAAAATGGACGAATTACATCAAAATCCTCATTAAGGAAGAATTACGGCGTAATTGGCCCATATGGATTACGCCGTAATATTGTTACATGTGAAATATTATTGGCGAAGAAATTACGGCGTAACGTCCCACAGGAATTATGCCGTAATCAATTATTAATTACGAAGATTTGGTGTTGACGAGGCATTACGGCGTAACGTCCCGCAAGAGGTACGCCGTAAAATATTATTATGGAAAAGATATTTATGTTGACTAAGGGTTACGACGTAATGTGTGGATTTAATTACGTCGTAACATATTTTTACGCTACAAGATAGAAAGCTCCAGCGTCCAGAAAAGTTTTACGACGTAACGCAGTCGGTGCGTTTACACCATAATGATGAGTCATCACAGGGGCCAATGTGCACATAATTTATGACGTTTCATTAATTTGTTACCATGTTTCATGAAAGTTCATGGGCTAAGTCGTATATGGGCCATATTTTCCAATTACTATATAAATGGATGTAATATCATCATTCTGGATCAATTCATTAGTGGTGTGTCAACCGTAAAACAAGAAAAGAATAAAAAAGCTATGCAGTAGCTTGGTGTAGGGCAAACCCTTGGGGCTTTGCCATGGCGTTCGACTAGGGGATCGAGAGCATTAATTTAGCACAGTTTGTAATCGTACTTCAATTTATTTTGGTCAAATATAATCACCCATATTATTTTGATTGAGCAGATCATGCGGTTTAATTTATTGTTGTTATGTTATTAATTGTGCTTTATTATTTGTTCTTGGCATTTAGTTATTTGATTATCTTTTGATTTATTAAGTTATGATCTCGTTGTTTTATCGCTTTCTTAATTATTTTATGTAGTACGTTTAAGTGATCCTTGTGCTCTGTATAAATATTAAGTTGAGGTCAAGCCCATTGAAGGATCAATATTCATTGGTGGTCGACCCATGACCCCTTAACATTGATACCCAGATATAGAGTGCAAGCTAATTAGGAGACCACCTATTTAGGATTAAGCGTATCTCATAAGACAAGTGGCTATAAGATCGGGACCAGACATTGTACTAGAGATCATTGTAATTAAATGTGTTCTTCTTTTCTAGTTGTCCACCACTATACTAATTCCCTTTTCGACAAGCAAGGCTTACCACCAAAACAACTCCAAAATAATCTTAAACAAACTCAAGCATGTTTTCTTTCCTGCTTTCTTAGGTAGAATAGTAAAGTCAATTAGACAATTAGAGACACAACCCGTTCTTTGGGTCGACACCCGTACTTACCAACCACTACACTATACACGATAGGGTACACTGCTCTTTAGTGCGTAGGAATAGTCGAGGTAGTTAGGGTTTTATAAATGTAAAACCTGACGTAGTTTTTATTTAAAATAAATTACGCATCAAGGGATAAATTAGGTATTTCTAGCATTTGTGTTTTATACAGCAAGACCTCCTCATGCGGGTATTCTTATTCCAATGTGCTTGGAAGAAAGCCATGAATCTACTCAAGAAAGGATTGTTAGTTTAGGGGCAAGCTATGAAAGATTACAAATGGAGATAATCGAGACGGACTACTGACTGCTGACATGGATAGAATGACTTTGTCATTCTCGATTTGAACATTTCAGGTCACGTCTCATACAATAACTTGTGAATATGTATACATGTAGTGTAACTTCATAAATATATAGTGTTCGAGTATAATTTGTTCAAGAATTTTTCAATAACATCAAAATCTTTCAAACTTTTGTACTCAACACTATATCATTCCCTCATAAATTGAGGGGGAGCTATAAAATGTTCCATAATAAGCTTGCTAATTCTGAAAGCATTTCTCTCCCTAAACATTTTTAAATTATTTCAATCCATTGATATCTAAAATATCAAAAGATTTGACATTTTTGATAAGGGGAGAAAATATGATTAAAATATGCAACTATAAAAGTGTGATCATGATTGACTTAAATGCGGACTCCACCCGTCATGCGTAAAATATTTTTCGAATATCGATGCACATATGGAGGGGGAGCTTTTGTAAGAGATAATACTCTCAAAGTGCAAAATGCTTTTGATCTATATCAAACACTTTGATTGATTTTCCAATTGGTTTTATGGTTCTAAGTACTATACCCAATAACCTATTAATTCACGAAGGCGATCATGTCATAAGGATGGTAGGGTTAGGTATTAGCCCAAAGATAAACTAGAACTGGAGGGATCTACCCAAGGACATTCCACTAGATAGTGTTAGAAGTCCATAGGAAAGATGGAGTTAGATTGAGAAATGGGAAGAATGCCGACTAAGATTGACCTAGCATTAGAACAATCACAACAAGGTGCTAGTGATGACATCTTGGTAAGCATTAAAGGGGTTGAAGAATGAAAAAGAATTGTATGAGCAAAAGGGTGTAAAGAAAGAAGCCCTCCATACACTTAGGCAGAAATCGATCAATACATATGCTATCAGAATCACAATGTTGATTGTTGGTATTGAAGATAGACATCATGGACCCAGTGATGCAAAGCACAACCCTCCTTAGCCACTCAAGATCTCTCAAAAGATACTTGTTTCACTTATCACATAGATAAACATGTTATCTATCGACTTTCTCACTCCGAGTGAGTTGATATTGAAAAGGTGGCAGTCAGCTCCAGCCTCTGACTACTAAAACCAAAACACACTATTGAGTCTAGAGCAAAAAAGATCATCCATAAATCTCATTAGGACACTATTCCAAATAATATTTATTGTTCATACATTGTGAATTCAAGCAATATCTTAAGAGTCCTACGCATTATCCTTGTGATCTTGCCAGAACATATGAGTGATGTTCTTTAGTATTCACAGTGACGATGGAAATCCTTCCAGTGTCAACATCAAACAGCACTGTGGTAGGTGACTTGTGCGATCCTATATGGATCAAACTTGTGACAATTGGATATCGATTTGGTCCAGTCTATGAATTGACGACTCAATCGGTAAGATAGTAACTCACCAATTCACTCTTATCGTGCTATCTGCTTTGAGACGTTCCAGTAATGAGAACATGCTAGTACGGTAAATCTGATGCATTGGCATTAGAGGATCTAAAACTTCAAGCAGGAAATCCTGTCAAGGAGATTCTTCCAAATTGAATCTACCTGATCACAGGTTGGTCCTCACGAAACCACGGGTTAATGCTACCTATCTTCGACTAATGACAAAGCTATGTTCGTCCATATTTATGCTTATTACTAACCTAGACCTGCAGGATTACCCGGTGATGAAGTTATCTCTATCCAGCTGAGTTGGATTACAACCACGTGCTCATATTCGATTGGAAAATGTAAAGACATGATGAAAGCTCAAGTACATGTTACTCAAGTCTTCTGCTACTTTGATAATCAACGTCTTTCTTGAAGTCATGAAGTGTTCAAGTCAAAGCATGTCAAGGGAGATGATTAGAAAGCTTTCAAATGAAGAAAAGTATGAGCATGTTGGTCCAAAAGTCACACGACCACAAAAAGGTGAAAGATTACAAGATGATGAAGAGATGATGTATGAATGATGATCTCAAGAAGCTCAAGATCACCATAAAGTCAAGCATGTTGGATCAAGCTCAAGATCAAAGTTCACTACATATCACACAAGATAAAGATCAAAGAATCAAGACTACGAGCAAGACTGGAGACATTCATAGAATGCTAAGCTTAAGATCATTGTAATTTAGAGTGACCTCCCTTGTGGGGAGATTGTTAGGAATCCAGAAAAGTCTTGGTTACTACCAAATATATTAGTTCTTAGCTCGTAGTAAACGTATAATAAATAAGTAAGCTAACCGGGCTGACCCATGGATAACCCATAGGTGGTTGGTCCTATGTAAGACTATATATACCCTATCCATGCCATGGAGAGGGTGTTGGTTTCTATCCTATCTATTACATTTCTCTTCTTCTTCTCTTTCTCTCTCTCAAAACTAACCAAACTCTTTCTCTCTTTAAACTCTCTCTCTCTTTATTCATCCATATTTGTGTGAATCAATATCCTACAAGATATATAAGCAATGCAAAGTAAACGACTAGTCATATAGCATACGAAAATACTTTTTTTCGCTTTGCGTTAAATATAACGATGTATAATAAGCTTGATTAGTTACCAAAATACTTTAATTTCACAAGAGGATGTATCAATGTTCAAAGGATACCAACTTAAATTGCCCGACTCAAAAATTCAAGTTTTTATGTTAATACGAAACTTAATATTTTGGACACTCTGTAGTATTTTTCAAATTTGACATCCTTATAATTTAATAAGGACCTCTAACCAATTTTATTAGAAAGGAAACTCAATTCTCTTCGAAATGGTAGGTGGCACGACTTCTACTGACTTACGGGTTAATTTTTTACGAGCTTTCAAAGTTGACCAAATATGTGAATTATCCACTAAGGATCCGGGTCAGCCGGTACCTTTTCAAAAAGGATCCAGATTTTGTTAACAAAGGGTACCGCGGGTCTGATCATATTCTCCAAAAACGCATATTTAGACCCGACAACAAGGTTTAAAACTTGATAGGCTTTAAAGTAAACTTATATAACAAATTTTAATCATTATTCAAGCTTGTATAACAAAGATATTCAACAAAAAAACTTCTAAGTAAAAAACAATGACATACTTTTCATATTAAGTCCCGCTTTTTGGATAATTTGATATATGGATCATACTCGGTTTTAAAAACAATTTGTTTTGAAAACTAAAGCCACATGGCTCTGATACCAATTGTGGAAAACGTAAAGGGGGGAGGGGGTGAATACGTTTCCGTTTAAAATCTTAAAACTTTCGTATCAAATGCCTAATCAAACTTGACCTAATATGAAAAGTACCAAATATTGTCTATGACTATACGAATAATGGAAAGCATAGAATAAGCAAGTAGTCACAACACAAGCATAAACATCAAGTCACAACACAACTTTAATCATAAAATAAATAGAGAGAGATAAATATAATAGAGAGCAAACCAAACACGATGATTTATAGTGGTTCGGTCACGGAGCTCCTTTCCGCCCTACTCTACTTCCCGAGTACCCAACTCGAGAGTTATTCCACTAGATCAACAAGCTCCCTTATCAGTGAAGAAAACCTTACGCAACGTCGCTTACACTTTTTCTGGTACAAAGCTAAATACCGAGTCCTAGTTCAAGGTAGAACCAACCTATCGTTGCTTACACTTTATCTAGTACAAAGCTAAATATCAGATTCTTAAACACCGGGTAGAACCAACCCAAACCCGTTATGTTTTATGGCCCAACATAACAAAACTTATGTTTTATGGCATAAACACATAAATCATCTAATCTAGTTGATGATACAAGATAATGATACAAGTATGATTACAATGAAGATCCAAGACAATGTGCCTAATAGATATGAATGACTAATCTAAATGAACTTCCATTAATGGGAAGCCTTCAAATGAATGAGGATGATAAGATCTCTAAAATCTTGTGGATCTTCATATGTATATGCTTTGTGGTGAGTGAAAATGGCAAGATCTCAAAGGCTTGCTTTGGTGGGTGTAGATGGTAAGATGTCGAAGCTTGCTTTGGAGGATCATTTCGGGTGTATGCTTACAACAAAAATGAGAGTTAAAGGCATTATGTTCATGGGGATTTATGGATGCATACCTACAAATCTAAATGAATGAGAATGCAAAGAAAGTGTGTGTGAAAGGGATGAGAAAATGGTGAGATTTGGCCTTTTTTATAGGCAAAAAATGTTACTATTCAGAAGGGAACCAGCTACCACATATCCATTTCTGAATTTTTTTTTATTATATCAAATCCTTCCAAAATATTGTGTAATCTTAAAAGATCTTTTCTAGTTTCTAGATATGGCAAGATTATGAATGATCTTATGCATGAGGTAAAAACCATCTTGTGTTTTATTTTTACTTAGTTATCTTTGTATATTTTACAAAATATGTAAGTAACTTGTGTTTTAAAAATATGAAAAGTGCAAGTAAATTTGGTTAACTTGAAAATATGAATTGTGTAAGTAATTCTCACTTGGTTACTTATAAAAATGTATAAGTAACTTTGTTATATTATTTACAAAATAAAATGTGCAAGTTAACTATTGTATACTTGCTAAAAATAAAATGTACGAGTGACTTGTGTAGTCACTTTGAGAAGAAAAAAATATGTAGTTACTTGTGCAAGTAACTTAAAAATATGTAGACTCAAATGTGTGAGTAAACAGTAAAGCTATAAATGAAGTTTGCTTACTCGTTTAAATAAAATATATATTTAGACGTAAACTTTAGTGTAAAAATAAAAGTGATGCATTTGTATAAAAATACTTGTAAATGCACAATGTGAAATGAGGTTTGATCATAATGCAACATAACAAACATGTACGAACCTGTGTTGTAACATACGAGAACGCAAGACATCGAGATGTTTTGTTATATGTTGAGACAAAAAACGATTACGAGTAACTTGTACATTTACGTTATGTATTACAAGTTACATGTTTGTCATCAACAAAACAAACGAGATCGTGTAGATTAAATATCATAATATTTGCACTAACAATGACTAATTATTATGACCCAGGTTTCTACAAGATGTATATTTAACAGTCTTCCATCTCCTAACCTACCTCCCATTCATAACAATAGGTTCCTTCATTGCCCCTCTAATTCTCATCTTCCTAGGCATGTCTATTAAAATGTGATAATGTAGTGGAGTTAGGGTAGTATGACAACTAGATTTCTTCCAAAAGCTGTTACTTTTAAATAGTTATATCTTAAAACTATAAACTTGTTTCCATGTTTGTAAGCAATAACATCTATGAAACCATGCTTTTGGTTCCTACAAGTTAGCCATTAGTTTCCATATTTCAGTTTGCAACAATTGCATGCTTATAAGAAATTTATGTTATCTCCCACCTCTTGCAACTACATGTTTTCCTAACAACATCAACAACACATTGATCCTAAAAGGTTCATTACACTAATACTAATCGCATCCATTCCACTGAACAATTTAATTACTAGCATCTTGTTTCATTTTTGCCATTATAGTATTTTTTTAGTAGGGGTAAGAGGACCAGGACACTAATCAGTCACTTTTAAAACGTTCACCGTCCTTTTCATGCAATACTCTCTAATGATATCTAAAGTAGTGATTATTGATTTATCCCTACCTTGGACAATCGTACCATTATTCACTTCACATAGATAATTTAGCAACACATTTGAATAAGCGCTGCCTATAAATAGAAATACAATAATACATAGTCAAATGATAAACTTTATTATATGTAATCATACAATTTAGTAATAAATCATTACCTGAAAAGTATGATCTAACCTAATGTTCAGGTGGAATATGTGATAACCATGCATGTGCACAAACTTATGTATTATTAAGTTCTTTCATAGCAGCTTCAAAACCTTGAAATACTTGCAGCCATTGAAGCTATTAGAGTTTTGATTTAATTCTTCTTAGTGGTTTAATAATTGTATTAGACAACTGTCATTTTGCACATTTTATTACTATGGGTGTTGTTTCAGTTTCCTATTTGGTTAATAACGGTTATATTCATACATTTACGAATTATGGTATTTATGTTTCGAAAGATAATGTATTTTATTTTAATGCAATTCCACGGGATGGTATTTATAAAATAGATATGCATAATCTTTATCCAAATGTTAGTTCTATGTTTAATGTTAAAAACAAAAGAGTCAAGTATTCATTGGAATCTTCTTATCTATGGCATTGTTATCCTGGTCATATAAACAAGAAACGCATGGACAAGCTTCAGCGTGATGGGGTCTTACAACTCACTCACGATGAATCACTTGAGATATGCAAATCTTGTATATTTGGGAAGATGGCGCGTAAGTCTTTTCCACATCAAGTGGAAAGAGCAAAGGACCTATTAGGACTTATACACACTGATGTATGTGTCCCTTTTAGGACTGTGTCAAGAGAGGGTGCTAGTTACTTCATTACCTTTATAGATGATTTCAACCATTATGGTTATGTTTTCCTGATGAAATATAAACTTGAGGTATTTGAAACATTTAAGGTTTTTCAAAATGAAGTAGAAAAATCAACTCGGTAAAAAGATTAAGGCTATGCAATCAGATCGTAGAGGCGAATACCTGAGTCATGAGTTTGTTAATCACATGAAAAGTTATGGTATTGTATCCCAGCCTACTCCACCTTATACACCACAACACAACAGGATGTCTGAGAGGAGGAATCAAACTTTACTTGATATGGTTCGATCCATGATGAATCTAACAACTCTGCCAAAATCCTTTTGGGGATATGCTCTCGAGTCTGCTATTCGCATTCTCAATATGGTTCCAACTAAGAAGGTTGAAAGGACGCCTTATGAAATATGGCACGGGAAATCTCCCAAGTTGTCCTACTTAAGGATTTGGGGTTGCGAGGCACTCGTAAAATGAGACACACCTGACAAGCTTGATCCTAGATCCATTAAGTGTATCTTTGTAGGATACCCAAAAGAAACGATGAGATACTAATTTTATTATCCACTCGAGAACAAGATTTTTGTTGCTCGGAATGTTAAGTTCTTTGAGAATAATCTCATGGTACAAGAAGCGAGTGGGAGTCATGGACCTCTCAAATCGAGGGAGTGACGAAGGACTTGAATTAATTCAAGAAGAAGATACACAACCTTCTGAATATACTAACAAAGAACATGTTGGGAATTATAGATTTGATGAGACAAAAGAAACAAGTAATGAAACAAAAGGACTTAAACGCAAAGCTAGAATTCTTCAAAAGATGGAAGATTTTGAAAATTCTAAAAGATCTCCTTATTCAGATAGAAGATATAGAAAATAATATTAAAAGTGTAAAAGATATTATTTGTTCTTATCATTTGTAAAACCTAATATCTCTTGTATATAAAGAGATATAGGTCGTGTAGATTTATGTACACAGAAAATGTAGTCGACTAAAGGTGTATGTGTTCTAGGCGTATGGTTCTTGTAAATGCCTAAATAGTTTAGCCGCAAGGATCTTATGATTCCTGTTACTAGTTGGAGTAACCGTTCTACAATTAATCGTGTAGAATTGAGGCTGTGTTGAATAAAAGAAAACCTTGTGATAACATTGATTCGTTCCTTATTAATTTCATTGTGCAAATTTCATTATGCGTTATCATTATCCTAGATGATAACTAATCATTCTCGAGTCTTAAATGATCTAAGGAGTTATATTAAACTCCACAATTGGTATCAGAGCCACAGGGCTCTTGATCTAGGATCTACATGGTGTTTTTTATGGTCGTGTCTATGATGAGAAGAAGTTAAAGTTTTTTGTTTTTGGTGATTGGAAGGTTCGGTGAAGATTAGGGTTTTTGCAAACCCTAAGATCAAATAACTATAAAAAGTTCTAATGGCATCTTTTGTGTTTCGTGATGAATGAGCTTATGTTCATGGTAATGTGATTTTGATTCGTGGTAATTATGTTTATATACCACGTGATATAATTTTTTGTTTTGACTTCAAAACCCTAAACATGAAACATGAAGAATCGAGCAAGTTGTATAACAAGTTTAGGGGAAGAGATATGGTATGAATCTCTTTAAACCCTAATTTTTGCTCGTCTGTGGTATGATGCTAGGCTGCTTTAAGGTTGTACTAGACAACCTGAAGCGATAGGTTTGTATGAATCGTATAAGGGAAGCATAAGCACAAGAAGTACAGATTTAGGTTTATTCAAACCTAATGGTATTTCCCCGCCCCTTTAACGGGGGGGGCGGGGAGGGGGGGGGGGGGTGGGGGGGGGGAATGGCGTTGGTATGGAGAGCTGGGGGGGGATTAGGTTCGTGTCTTATTGGGCGTCAAGAACAAGCAATGGAACGTTTGAAAGAGAACAGTGGTAATTGGAAGTTTATACTGCTTGTTAATTTGTTAATACTGCCAGCATATACATGTGTTGGTTACTAGACGGTCGTAACTGCTATGCTTTTATCGCTTGAAATGAGCACAGCCATGGATAATGGTTTTTTTCTATTTTGGGATAAAGTAACATGATTGAAGTTACTTTTAGGGTTTTTCAAGGTACGATCGTTTTGGCTATGGAATGATGATCATTCTGTCTTGGATCGTGACTTAGTACTGCTGCTCATTGGAGTTTATTACTGTCACAAGGTAACTTACTACTGCTAGTTATCTATTTAAAGCTTCTACTACTCTTTCATACTGTCAAGTTTATTGTTTGTACTGCTGTGGTCTTGGATGAGTTAGTACTGATTGGGAGATAAGATGTTAGTACTGCTCATTGATTTTTAGTACTGTTGTAACACCCCCAAATTGGGGGTCGCAGCATAATAATGAGTCCGGAGCGTTACTTCACAGATCACTGCACAAGAAATGAGAACGGACCTCTAAAAGAGACGTTTAAATATGATACAATGGATGTATTGAAAATTGAGTTTGATAAAATCGCAAACGGCTTAAATGTTTCAACATTAGACTAACAAAGATTTTTAGATCATAACAAAAATCCCAAGATGTAATGACGCCAAATCTTTATTTCATGACTCCCCAATGTAATCCTTAGCACGCTCGTGCCTCATTGGCCTGAGAAAACATGCTTTAAAACGTCAACATAAAGTGGGTGAATTCATAGTTATGTAAATATAATGGTGGGAACCTGAAAGATTTCCAAGTGTATGGATAATTCAACAGTGAAAACATCACAAAGAGTATGTAATTACGTTTCCCTAAGCTCATGACACTGAAGCTCGACATGTATGAATTGCAATATAAATTGCCAACATTGCCCTTGATGATGTTCTAACCCGCAACATCCCAAATCCGACATGGTATACGTCTGTTGTCTGACAAACCGACACAATGAGTGCTACTCACCCGAACAGGGATGTCAATCCCAAATAGATCTATTTATAACATTCGCGCTCACACAAAGTAATTGACAGTTCATGATAATGGGCACAGTGGGTTATCGCTACTTAGGCAAACACGTAATCATGATAAAATGTACACTTGCGTCCTATTTGTAAAACAATGCATGTTTCTCACCCCAAAAGTTGTAAATCATTGATATAGTAAAACATGGGGCTATGAACTCACCTTAGTGAATAAACTAAGGTATATGAATCAAGTGAGTGGAAACGTCACGGAAAAGACCGAATGCAACCTAATTAAATATAGGCCGTATGAGTACAATGTACTTAATAATACTACATCACAAGTTATATAGTTACACCACCACCTAATAGTCTTTGTTTAGTTTTAAATGTCAAAACAATGTTTAAACCGTACTTTATTGAATAAAGGTGTTTGTATTTGTATCCGTAAAATAAAGTGTGGTTTTCGTCTCACAATTGATTGCTTGTTAATAATACATGTTTTAATATTATTATTGATTATATAATGATATTATATAATTGGTTTAATTGTTTTTATGAAATAGTGCACAAAAGTAAAAATAGTGCATACGGTTTTATAAACCTTATATCTTTATCGTTTAAACTCTGTTTTTCACGTTATTTATATCCATGGCTCCGTATTAAGAAAATATATCAAAATATTATATTTATAATATTTATGCCCCTGATGAACAGTAGTTTTAATTGATTTTATAAAATTATATAAAACTACTTTTATATAATTAATCGTCGTAACCTTCCAAAAGTCATAACTTACTCATATTTAATCCGTTTCGCTTGTTCTTTACTTGTATGGATTCGTATTTGAAAAGTATAATCAAATTTTATATTTGTAATATTGTTTGGTAATGTTATGAATAGTAACAGTAAGTGAAAGTTTATAAAAATACTTTTTATAACTTTAATTATTGAAATCGTATTTTAATTGTATCTTGTTCGTTTTAATTCGGTTTTTAGTGATTCCTATGTCCACGTCTTCGTAATTAAAAGCTCTATTTATGAAAATTATTTCCCAACAGTATACTGTCGTGAACAGTAACCTATTTTTATAAATTTACTTTTATAAAAATACTTTTTAACTTAAACTTGTAAATAACGTATCACCTTCATTTTAAATCCGTTTTTCGAGTTTCTTACATGTTTGGATTCGTCATGAAAAGTACTATCTTTATAAAATATCTCCCTTAATATATCAGATCTGAAACAGTGAATATTTTTATAAAATAACTTTTATAAAAATACTTTTATACATTTAATTATTGTAAACTTAAAAATGTCATATCTCCTTCGTTATTGCTTGGTTTTTCAAGTTTCTTATATGCTTACGATCCTTGTGATAAGTACTAATTGAATAAAATATAAAATGTATGTTTTATGATTCGAATTCTGTAACACCCTCAAATCTGAGTACGCATCGGAATGTTGAATATCCGAGGGCGTTACTTTATGGATCAATATCACATGATATGAGAACGACCATTAAACGTGTCGTTTGAAAAAGATACATTGGATTAACAAAATACTTGTTTCGTTACATAAGACCATGCTGCAATTGGTTCAAACAATATAAATTAAAGATTCGGTTTATAACAGTGTCCAAAATGTAATAAGACCCAAAATCTTAATTGTTGACTCTTTAAATTATTGACTCCCAATGTATCCATAGCACTCGTGCATTATTGACCTGAAAACTGCTTAAAATATCAACATAAGTTGGTGAATTCGATAGGTTTATGTAAAATCAGATAGTAGGACCGCAGATTTCAGTGTATGATTAAAACCAACAAATGCAAACATCAATAAAAGGTAAGTCGTTTCCTAAGCTCATGACACTGAAGCTTCGAAACATGTATGATTGCAGATATTATTGCCAAATGAATGCCCGTTGAATGATGTTCTAACCGTAACATCCTACCGACAGGGTATACGTTCGTTCTCGGTGATAGCTAATCACCTGAACGGGGATTGTCAATCCCAAATAGATCTATTTATAACATTCACGCTCATAATCCAGTAATTAACAGTTCATGATACAGGGCTCAGTGGGTTATCGCTACTTAGGCAAACACGTAATCATTGTATAAAATGTACACTTGCGTCCAATTTGTAAAACAAGCGTGTTCTCACCCCAAAGATGTAAATCATTTAAATAATTGTAAAACATGGGGCTATGAATCACTTATTAATTAAGTCCTCTGGAAAAATTGATAACTATCAAAGTATGAATCACACCGTCAAATACCTAAGTAAATGCGGCCAGTCTTAGTCTACAATTTAGGCTAAAGACTCAATGTATAAACTATAACAAATTGCTAGTTTATATATAATGTTATCACATGTGTGGAGGTGTGCAAGTTTAATGTATTTGTATTCACTTGATGGCTCTTGGGATGGTATATGATCTCCCACATTCTTGCATATGTATAACCGTTAATCAATATTCATATTTATTAAGTCGTGTTCAAAACCGAATAATATCCGAACATATTATAACTCGCCCGATTCGTTAAAAAAATCACTTTCGTTTACAAAATACCCTTAAGTTTCTTATAATTACAGAACAGTCCCTCTTGTCTATAAAAAGGTAACATTTACACTTTAGACCCTTAAGTTTTCACTTGTACATATTTAGTCCTCCAACTTTACACAATTTACACTTTGGGTTCCTTAATGTTGAAAACAGCCCCTTAACTTCTAGAAATGACAAAAATAGTCCTTATACTTCTTAAAATTAGTTATTGCCAATTTGGATCCTATAGTTTACAAATTGACACTTTTAGTCCCTTAACTAGTAAAAATCGCATTTTAACTCCAATTAAGTTCTAACAAGTGGCATTACATTTCTTTTAGCTCCTTCAAGCCATATAAGCTGTCTCGGCTTATAAATAAGCTCAAACGAGCTTACTTTTGGCTTAATGGGCCTTATTAGGCCCGTTATGGTCCAATAGGTGTTTTAAAGATCCGATTAAGTTTTAAAAAGCACAAAAGCCTTTATTTAACTTACTTAAGTCAGTTAAGTTAGAAATAAGCTCGAGGGAGCTTATTGGCGCATATCAAGTCTATGGCTTGTGAGGCCTATAACTCAAACCCGAAGGGTTTTTAAAGTCCATTAAGGTTTAAATGTCATGGCCCAACTTATTTTATAGCCCTTAATAAGCTTCATTGGTCTGTTTTTGGTTTGGCTTATCAAATAAGCAATAAGCTTCGATATTGGGCCTTAGGGTCCAATATGAGCCCGTTAAGTCTTTTAGGCTTTTCGGCTTATTCACTAAAGGTCCATTAGTGTTAGTTAGGTCCAATAAGTTCATTAAAACCTTACAAATTTACCAATAAGCTGATTAAGCTTATCATGAGCTTATTGTCTCGCGTTGGGTTTGCTAATGGGCTACCGGGTCCATTAAGGGCTTGGCTAGCTCCTTATAGGTATTTTAGGATTCAAGTGAATCAAATAAGCACCCCTAGTCCTTAAATAAGCTCGTAGAGCTTATTTATAAGTCGGTAAGCTTATTACATGAGGTTGTAGGGATGTTGGGCTTCCATAGTGGGAGGTTGGGCCCAAAGTGTACCCTGAACCTAGCCCTGGGTTTATTGCTGATTTCTAGGCCTCATATAACTGTTAAGCCTTGTTAACGTTTTATTAATCGTTATTTAACCATGCATTCGTTCAAAGTTATTATATTGCGTTCATTAGCCAGTATTAATATTACATGCATTGTTAACGTGTAATGTCTTGTATTCCTCATAAACAAAACCAATGATCGTCAATGTACTCGTTCTAGTATATTTTTTTTGAGGGTTAAGCCTTAACTTGTATGTTAACCATGTTTTAATTCGTGTATGCACCACACAAGACATATTTTGTGTTTAATTATGTGGTTCTAACTTGCATGGGTCCGTCCACTGCATGTTCATGCCCTCTTATGATGCTTGATTAATTTACGTGACCTTTATGACTAGGTATTTAACCATAACGAGTAGAAAATGAACATCAACAAGTTTAGCTCGACTTACAAAGGGTCCTAAGGTTCTTTGTTTTGGATTGCGAAGTAAACACGAATTGTACACACCCAAACGTATATAACTTAAGCTCCAAAGCTTGTAAACCCAATTCCTTAGCTCGTGATTCCTCTTTATAACCTTATACTCAATCTTTAAGGCTTCTTTGTGTCCTTAGAGTGAATGTGGGTTGAGTTTAGTTCGGTTAGGTATATGCTAAATGTAATAGACAGTAAATGAGGAGAGTTTATCTTAGTGAGAGAGTTTAAGAGTTTTGGAAATGTATTATGTGAACTTATGAGTGATATGTATAAGCAATGAATCTAGTTAATCTCCCGTAGTTCCCAAACCAAACCAAACGAGCCCTAGATTAGTGGTTTTGAGAATTTCTAGTTTGTTACCCATTGTATTAAGCTAAACCACTAAGTACAAGCTTTAATTAGGCAAGTGATGTACGTACATGATCTTCCAAGATTACACAATCTTATGATTTGTGTGATTGTTCCTTGGTTAACCACGGCCAAAGGGATCAAAGGAAGGAAAATGGGTATTAACCATTGGGTAACTAGCTAGTAAGAGACCATTAGGACAAGTTTTAATTAGCTAGATGAAGTACTAGTACTTTTAAAGATCATGACAAGATTTTCTAGCTAGCTAATCACAAGGGACGAATTATATGTGGGTTTAACTTACCCCTATTCGGCCTTGGTGGTTTATTAACACACTAATTGTACAAATTTTATGTTTATGGATTAAAAGTGGGTATTGGTTTGAGTCTAGGTAAGTCTAGGTATTTCCGGGGTGTGTCCAAATGTATTTTATTGCGATACGTAAGCCTTTTACGTGACCAATAAAAATAAAGCATGCAAAGTTCATAATTATCTTCATAATAACTATTTATTACTTGGTGGATGTAAACCTTAATTTATTTGGTGACCGTTTACATTAAATGATTATTTCTAGTCTACGCGATTTAACTTAAAAGTTAAATTAAAAGTAAACGCGTATCGGACCAAAATAAATAGTGACAAATAATAGGAGTCGTAAAATGACCTGAAATTGAGAAATGTTACAGTCTCCACCCGTTAAAAGAGCTTTGTCCTCAAAGCTTAAGACCTTGTAGTGGATGACGAAGCCCGGTTTGTGAAAAGTTGTGGGTATTTTTGTTTGAACGAATCTTCACGTTCCCAGGTGAACTCAGGACCTCTCCTAGAGTTCCAGCGAACCTTAACCAATGGTATCCGGCTTCGCTTCAATCGTTTGATCTCCCGTTCCATGATTTCAACGGGCTCTTCCACAAACTGGAGCTTATCGTCAACATGAATTCCTTCTAACGGCATGACTAGAGGTTCGTCAGCGTAACATTTCTTCAGATTAGACACATGGAAAGTATGGTGAACTCTGCTCAACTCTTGAGGAAGTTCCAGCCTGTAGGCAACTTTCCCAACTTTTGCTAACACCTTGAAAGGTCCGACATATCTCGGGTTCAGCTTGCCCCGCTTACCGAATTGTCGGATAGTTCTTGCAGTTGTTCCGACAACTCTTTCATTTCGGAAGGAGCTAATCGATACGGTGCTCGTGCTACAGGTGCAGCACCAGGCATCAAATCGATTTGGAATTCCACTTGTCGAGTTGGTGGAAGACCTGGCAAATCTTCAGGAAATACTTCAGGAAAATCTTAAACGATTGGTACGTCCTCAAGTCGCTTCCCCCGACTTATCTTCAGTCTCCTTCGTAGTAACATGTGCCAAAAATACATTATGTCCTTTCAACAAATATTTATGAGTTTTGGTGCACGAAATGATGTTTAAACGAGTCTCGTTTCCCTGATTACTTCCATCACCATAAACAATTAAGGTTGCATTTCCCCAGGGAATATGAACGATCTTCTAGGCACAATCAATGAGAGTGTGGTACTTTGACAACCAGTCCATACCGATTATGAGTCGATAGAGCTACCAAGTTCTTACGGGCATTAAGTTAATGTTGATGGCATGGTCTATAGAAGTGTAATGTACAACCTCCCGGATGATTTGTGTTTATCCCAATTATTTTCCCGTCGGCTAGTTAAAATCATAATAGATGGTCTAATGTAGTTGGTTCTGTGATATCAATTAGGGAATAAATGTAGTAGATATAAAACTCTATCGGGTACCGGATCAAATAAGATAGATAAAGTAGCGAATAGTTTAGAAGGAACGTACCAGTAAAGTCGTTGTGAAGTTGGGTTTTTCCCGTATTGCTACCACTTAAAACCTTGGCTGGTGCATTGCCATTCCCACGTTGATTACCACGATTTCCATTCTTCAGCTTCGGGCAGTCTTTCTTGAAGTGCCCCTGAACACCACACTCATAACAAGTGACAGCATTTTGAGTTGTCTCGAAGTTCCCACGATTGTTATTATTACCGTTAGGACCAAAACTCCTACAGTCACGAGCCAAATGACCGATCTTCTTGCACTTATTACACCTGGAACACACAATGGGGACCTTTGTAGGTGAAAGTTGATTTTGTACACAAGGGCAATGATCCCGTGTACTCCCTCTTACCAGGCCTAGCAGTTGTTTTGTTGTTGGTTCCCCTGATTGTTTCCAGCATTAAACTCCAACTTCCTCTTCTGCTCAGCTTGCCTTTCAGTAATAGTGAGGACTTTTTGATCCATCTGATCATTGGCAAACTCAATTGCTTTCTCCATCGTCTTGGGTTGATATGACATTAAATTTCCCCGAATCATATCAGGAAGTCCACCAACATATTTCTCAACTTCCTCCGATTCCTCGTGGAACATCCTTCCACACATCAGTGCAAGCTCTTGAAAACGCAAAGTATAATTTAAGACATCAATACCTTTTACTTTTAGGTTCCAGAGCTCAATTTCTAACTTCTTGATTTCACCCTTGGGCAGTATTTGACTGTCATCATCTTCTTAATGCTTTACAGTCAAAGAGATAAGTAACATCTGGGTATAACAGTCTTCATGTGGGAGTTCCACCATGTTAGAGCATTTCCAAGGAAAGTGCATGTAGCAAACTTAACTTGGTTCTCCACAGCACAATTGCTGATATGGAACACTGATTTCGTCTTCTCGAACCATTGTAACAGCACAACCACTCCTTCAGTACCCTAATGTAAGGGTCTCAGCATTCAGAAATCCCTTGTACGTACACTACGGGGAGTGCATATAGTTCCTTATTCTTAAGTTTTAGAATTGTGGCTTCTGTCGCCATGACCATTAGTGTTATTTCGTAAGACGTTTCATGATTAGAAGTGTCGCAGACACTATTGCTTGAATTTGCTATTCATTAGCAGCAGATGTCATAGGGGTGAGCTGCCGCTGCAGCAGCAACAGCCTTGCAGCAAACATGTAACCAGTAGCAGAGGATCTCCTTTGGTGGCATATTATTATAAATCATAAACCAATATAAAACAAGTGAGTTTTTCAAAACATCACAAACAGGACATGGGTACAGCATATATATAACTAAGTACATCACACAGTGATTTACATAACATGACGGGGATCACAACAACATCACAGAATTGAGATTGCATAACTAATAAAACACAATTTATATATAACAAGGAATCACTCACATAGTGATTATATAACATGAATGGGATCACAATACATAACAAAATTGAGATCGACATGACATAATACAACACATCATATATAACTGGAAAACATACATGATTGTCTGATACAAGAAATGTAAATTACAAATTCCTACTATATGTAGACTGGGTTTAAAACCTCTTAGATAACTTAGCCGGATAAACATATGATAGCTATGAACTATGTCATGAAACATGTAAAATAGGCTAGAACTACCAGCGCCTCAGGATCATTGTCATGAGTATGGTCTCTAGCCTAACAGTGCCTGAATCTATCCAATGCGCTGACAACTTGTCCCGGATAGTGATGATACCAATGTGCAATTCAATGTCGTCATCAGTGACTCCTGTGAGGCGATACGGTAATCCTGCATCTGGGTATGAGTCTTATATGCTTGCAGTTCATAGTGAAGTGCCGAACTCAACCCAACAGAATATGCCCAAGCCTCTCGGGAAATGTGGGCCTCCCGATCCAACAGTCGTGCAGTCTCATAGTGAAACTGTCTATCCTCGACCAATCCATCAACTCTCTGAAATAACTGAGTCTGCCTATCTTGAGTATCCTCTATCACAACATAAATATCTTGTGTGTCTTGCTACGGAAACCGCAGGCAAAGCTCGGTCACATCTCAGCACTGACTCCCTCGCGGGTCGTTGGTGATACCTCTCAACAGTTTTTGCAGGGGTTCTATCTAAACATCCCCTAATTACCATAGCCGACACTCCTCGGCTCTCAGACTCTAACTCGGCATATGTAGTGATGATAAACCTATAATCGCTTCTTATGACCTCCAGTGGTCTAGGGGCAGCTAGGCGAATCTCCCCCTCCCTCATACCTCGTTAAGGGAGCGTCGACATAACATCTTACGATGGTGGTTACTCGGCCTTAGGAATGTCCTCATACGGTTCGACTGGTGGTGGTATGAACAATAAGACTGGTAGTGGTGATAGTGGTGATGATGGTAACGGTAATGATGTGGGTACAGGTGGTGGTAGATGTAGTGATGATGGTGGAGGTGGTAGTGGTGGTGAGGGAATATGAGGTAGTAGAGGTGAACAGGTTGTAGTGGATGATGGGGTGGTGGTAATGGTTGTGCTAGGTGCGGCAACGATTAATCAGTTATACGTTCCTTCCATGGATGGTGTACATAGGTAGACTCAAGTTCTGATAGTCTTTCTTACCCTAACGGAGGACGTGTCTAAGCAATGGGGACTTAGTCTGAGGTGATCTGGGTGTTAGGTTCAGATTCATCCGTCTCTAAAAAAAATGCTCTGTGTCCCTAGATAATATCTGAGGGACAGGGACAACGACTGGTACCCCTAGCTAAGAGTCGGCCGAAGCTTGGTGCTCCTCCTCCTCTCGTCATCATCCTCTTGTCATCAAAGGGCTTTTTGCATCATCATCTTATATCATCATCATCGTCATTGTGGGTTCATCAACATCTTCCCCTCCAGTCAGCGGGATAATCGCAATGATTCTGGGGTCCTCCTCCGGATTAGTGGTCTGCCACATAGCTGGCGACAAGGCGGTTTTAGGTGACGGCATCAACAGGTAGAGGGCTGGTCCTCCTAGGGTGCCTCTGCTATCGGATCCGGCAACTAAGAACTCAGGGTACAAGGATCGGTTGTATGGTACCTCGACATGTGAAGGTGGGTACTCAGGATCGGGCACATAATCGGGAGACGGTGGGTACTCAGGTCCTGGCATATAGTCCGAAGATGGCGGGGCTACCAGCTGCATAGGGAGTCCATCGTATCTGTATATGATGACTCATGGACAACCTCCATCAGACAACTCCTCATCAGCTCCCCAGAAGACTCTCCCTAGCTCGGAATCAGTGTAGACAGATGTGTAGGTGATTGTTGATGAAGAAGACATGACAGGATTTGTAACACTCAAACAGGAGTTTTCATTAGTTACTTATATAAGAACCATAATAATTTACTTTAATATGATAAACACGTATGTGAAACCATGCCGCCATTAGTATACTAACTATGAAAGAGTATGTATAAGTGGAATGTCCCATGAAAAACCCTTTGTATGATGCAATGTTTGAAAACGGTTATAGTCCAAGTAAAAACATTTGATCTGGTTCTCTATAACCTGGCTTTGATATCAATTTGTAACACCCTCAAATTGGGTCGCAGCGGAATAATGAGTCCGGGAGCGTTACTTCATAGATCAATAGCACAAGATATGAGAACGACCTCTAAAAGAGTCGTTTAAAATACGATACATTAGATTTATTGAAATTGTTTAATACAAAGCGCAACGGCTTAAATTGTTCAACATTTGATAACAAAGATTTTAGATCATTAATAAGTGTAAAACTGTCACATATCTGTTTATACCAAAAATGACCCTAAATGACCCAAAACAGACTAAAAATGGCAAAAATATATTGTTATTGTGTTTTTGTGTGTGCAGGTTCGGATAAACAAAAATCCATGAAAAACCCGTCAAAAACGGACAAACACGGACAGGGGAACGGTAAGAGCACAAATGAAGCCAGATTCAAAGCCAAAGTAAGAAATTAAGTCAACTCTTAGTCAACTATGGTCACGCCTAGTAAGATTGGTCAAACCCTGGTCAAAAAAGTCAACCACAAAATGAACAAAAACCCCAAAATATTCCAAATCGTCCCTAAAGTTTCCAAAAAGTTTCCAATAGTCCTAAAGGGCCTAATGGGCTCTTAATACCTTTTAACGCCCTACCCGATCATAACGTCCCAATAATCATAAGCCCAAAACAAAAGCCCAAAACACTAATCCATAACCTTTTATTAAACCACAGGGGCCATTCCTGCCAAAAATGAAAATCATTTTATACTTGAACTTGAGATTAACAAAGACAAGGACTAGTCTTGCAATTACCTCAAACTCACATCACCCTTTTCAGTTAAAAAAAAGAGAGCGGGAAAAACAGTTTTCACTGTTCACCCGTCTCTCCCATTTAACCCTCAGGTTAAATCATGGGGCAAATCATAATTAAGGGATAATTTAGACAATTCAGGGGAAGAAGAACACGTGTGCAGGGTCATCACATCATCAAACAAGCTCATTGGTCCAAACCCACATGGGGTATGCCACGTTGGAAGACTAAAAGCACACAAAGGATGGATTTTTACACTTCAAATACTCTCAAAAGAAGCACACAAGGTGTCTCACAACGGATTGCCAAGCTGGCAATCCGTGTGAGTTTGATATGATCCAAGGGTGGAAAATTGTGATCTAATCATTGAGATGATCAAAGGGCCAAGAATTGAAGGAAGGAGTAACAAACTTTGGGGCTAGAACATTCTTTGGCAGGCTATATAAAGCACTCACCTCTCACACACACAGGAGAGTTTTTGAGTTTTTTTTAGAATTTTAGCTTAATTTTCTAGCTTATGTAATTTCCGTTTAAAGCTTTTTGTAATTTTCCTTTCAAGTTATGTAATCAAGTTTTATATTAATAAAATTCAGTTTTAATCTTAAATAATCTGTCATAAGCTCTTTTGTTTTCTTTCATAAGCTCTCACTTCTCTTTAAATGATAAGCTAATGTTCATAAGCTACTCAATAAGCTCTCTTAGTCTCTAAGCTAAGATAGAGCTTAATTCAGTCTTAATATCTACTTAAATCCTAAAAACAGCTTAAAACCTTAACTACTTTGGACTTAAAAGCTTTTGGAAGGTGAGCCAATCATGGAAGGGCTCACATGGACTTTACTAGCTTATCCAATAGGATAAGCTAGAGCTTGTAGCTGCTTAATTGAACATAAGCTTCTGTTTAGCTGAAGCAAATAGTAAGTTTTCATTTTAATCCTTTGTCATTTTAAATTCTAGCTTAAATTTTTGCTTAATTGCTTATCAGTTCATCTTAACTGCTTATCTAGTTTGCTTATCTGAGCTTATTTGTGTTTAATATTGCTAGTTAATCATTTCCTTTTATCTGTATTTAGCTTGTGTAGCTTAGTTTATAGTTTGCTATTCAATTTTTCATTAAAGCCATAAAAACTAAAAATATAGTTAAGTTTAGATTTTAGATTATAGCTTATTTGATTAAGGATTTATGTTTATTAAGCTTGATATAAGCTATTTGTCATCTGGAATTAAGGATTTAATCATTAAGTTTTAAATAGCACAAGTAAATGGAATCTGTCAAATGGATTAAGGAGTGTTTGGATTTAGCTTGTTTGACCTAAAAAAGTCAAAAGTATCTTGTGATTTCATTTTGGATAGTTAGATTATCATATTTGTTTAGGTTTTGAGTTAATTTGAAGGATTAGATTTAGCTTAAATTCAGTTTATGGCTTATCAAATTGTTCTCAGCACCAGGGGAATTTTCACCTTTTCTTTGCTTAGTAAAATTTAGATCCAAGCTGCTTTCTAAGAATTTGTTTGTGCTTGCATTGTCGTTATATGACATATCCTTTTTAGTGCTGTCTAAGTGTAGAGGAAAGCAATAAGGTAGTCTGCATATTGGTTTATGATTAGCAATTGCTTCAGCAAGGCTCAATCAGGTAGTTAGAACTGTTGATCTTTAAAATAAAAAATTTAAAGCTAGTTATTTATAGAATTAGGATAAAATTCAGTTAGCCTTTAGATTTTGTTCGATAGTTTATTTAGATTATAAGTCTTAGTTTTCATTGCTAGCTTATTGCCTAGGTTCATTTTAGCTTTTTAAATAGTCATAAGCCAAAAAAAGCCAAAAAACAATAGTAATTCAAATTCTAGTTACTTAATCAGATTTATAGTTATAATGTTTGGTGTAATGTTTTGAATTTATAGTTCATAAGTAGTTTAGCTAGTTTGCAAAGCTTAAGGTCTGAGTTAGCTTTATTGAGTTTAGTTAGTTAATTTGATTTGATCTTTTTGAATAAATTTCTGGTAGTTAGCTTCTTTTATTTAAGTTTAGTTAGCATTAGGTGTTAGCAGGGATACTAGCTTGTATAAATAGTTTGTAAACCATCATAAGCTTCCATAGAATAGTTTTTTAGATTTGAGTTTGAGCTTAATTTGAAGATTGTGCAAGGATTTCTTATGCCAAACTGCAAAAGTGAGCTTAATCCTAAACTTTTGTGAACAGACATTCCAAAAAAAAAAAAGCTCTCTTAAAAGCTTATTTTTTCCTTTCAGCTTATGCTCCTTTTATTAATATGTGCTTAGAAATGTACCTGCTTTATAAGTTTTAGCTTTTGGAAGTAAAAAAAAAAGTGCAAAAAAGGTGTGTCTGCCAACCGCGGAACCCAAGAACCTTAGCTATACAAGCCCAACATGTTAACCAAGTGTGCTAACTTTTGCTCATCGTCTACTTCTCTTTTCCCCATATTTTTATTTTACACGTTTTCTTTTCTTTTTCTTAAATCAGAAGCGTAGGGCTTATTAAGCTTATTTCTAGGGTTATCATTTTTTAGCTTTTCATTGGTTCTTAATTTTACCTTGATTCCTGCTAGGTTTAGAATTTAAATTTAAATTTTTGGTTGTTTTTCATTAAGTAGACTAGATTTTTATTTATTTTTCTTAAGTTTTAATTTTCGAAAATACTTAAAATAGAAATAATTTGCAGAAATAATTCAAAAAAATAGTTTTTAGCATTAGATTTAAATACTTTAGGTTTAAATTCAGAAAATCATTTTCAAAACACTTTTAGATTTTAATTTTCATTTTTAGAGCTTATTAAGTTTAATTTTTAGAAAAAAGGATTTTAAGTTTAATAATAGTTAAAAATAGTTTTCTGAGTTTTTAAGTTACTTTAGATTTTCTAAGTTTAAAAATCATTTTTCTAATTTTTAGGACTTTATTTGTATTTTTTAGGATGTAATTTGAATATAATTGTTTTTTTTAATTCTTAATAAATTTCAAAAAATAACAATTAAATAATTTTCTTTTTCCTAAATATTTTCTTTTGTCTTATTCTTGGTTTAAATTGTTAGTTTGTATTTTTTAATGGTTAATTCTGTCTAATTGTTGTTTGTCGCGTTTTATTTCGCTTCCCGTTTAATTAGTGTAAGTGTTTAATTTGCTTTTAAATGTTCATTTTAATTGTTTATGCTTTTATTTAGTAAGTTATGATACTCAAAAATATCTTTTCTCTCATTCAAATCAAATCAAGCTAAAGCGAGGTTATAATTTCATAAGTCGTTTGGGGAAACGACTCCGGTGATCATTCTTCCCGATTAAATTTTCGTTATTATATAATTATATATATTTTTAGATGGATTTTTCTTAGGGAGACTTTAAGAAGTTCTTAATGCTCTTTGATTTTATATTATTTTATAGTATTCACCAAAACTTTAATCAATCATAACAAAAATTTCAAGATGAATGTCTCTAATTCTTTAGTGCATGACTCCCCAAAAGGAGTATCCCCTATGTATCTTAGACATTGGGCTCATTGACCTCGGAGGCAAAACATGCTTGTTAAAAAGTCAATATAAAGTTGGTGAATTCATAGGTTTATGTACATATAATGTGGGGCCGCAAGATTTTCATGTGTATGTAAAGCAACAGTGCACACATCACAAAGTGTAATTAGTTTCCCTAAGCTAATGACACTGAGTGGAAATGTATGAATTGCAATATAAATTGCCACTTTGCCCTTGATGCTGTTTAACCGCTACATCACACAAATCCGACTGGTTATACATCGTTGGTTTATCGTTGACACCAGTGAGAGCTACTCACCCGGATGGGGAATGTCAATCCAAATAGATTATTTATAAATTTGCGCTCACCAAAAGTAATTGACAGTTAATGTTAATAGGCACACGGGGTTTTCGCCTACTTAGGCAAAACACGTAATTCATGATAAAATGTTTACTTGCGTCAATTTGTAAAACAATGACATTGTTTCTCACCCTATAGTTGTAATCATTGATATAGTAAAGCAAGGGGCTATGAACTCACCTTAGTGATAAACTGATGTATATGAATCTAGTGAATGGAAACGTACAGATAAGACTGAATGCAACTAATTAATAATAGGCTTTATGCAGTACTATGTACTTAATAATACTACATCACAAGTTATATTGTTACACCACTACCTAATTGTTTTTTGTTTAGTTTGGAATGTCAAAACAATGTTTAACCGTTACTTTATTGTAATAGGGTGTTTGGACTGTATCGTAAATAAGTGTGGTTTTCATTTCACAATTGATGGTTGTTGAGAATACATGTTTTAAAATATTTTTGATTATTTAATGATATTATATTTTAATTGGTTTAATTATTTTTATGAAATAGCTGCAAAAGTAAAAGATAGTGCATACGGTTTTATAAACCTCGTATCTTTACCGTTTTAAACTCCATTTTTCTCGGTATTTTATAATCCCATTGGTCCCGTATAAGAACATATATCAAAATATATGGTTATAAAAAATTTATGCCCCTGCAATGACACATTAGTTTTTAATTGGTTTTATAAAATTATATAAAATCTACTTTTATATTATTAATTGGCGTCACCTTCCGGAAAGTATCTAACTTTACTTTATATTTAATACGTTTCGCTTGTTCTTTAAATGTATGGATTTCGTATTTGAAAAGTCTAATCAAATTTTATATTTTAATATTGTTTGGTACAGTTATGAATAGTAACAATAAGTGAATGTTTATAAAATAGTTTTATAACTTTAAGTATTGAAATCATATTTTTAATTGTTATCTCGTTCGTTTTAATTCGGTTTTTAGTGAATCCTATGTCACGTTCTTCGTATTAAAAAGCTCTATTTAGAAAAATTATTTCCAATAGTATATTGTGTAACCGTAACCTATTTTATAAATTTATTTAATAAATATAATTTTAACTTAAACTTGTAACAAAATATATCATCTTCATTTTAAATCCGTATTTTAGTGTTTTCTTACGGTCTTGGATTCTTATGAAAAAGTACTATATATACTAAAATATTTATTTTTGATTTAAGATTTTGTAACAGTAGGCTTTTGTATAAAAATCTCTTTTATAAAATCACTTTTCTCTATTTAATTATTGTAAACTTAAAAATGTTATATCTTCTTCCGTTATGAAATCCGTTTTTCTAAGTTCTTTACATGCCTACGATCCTTGTATCATGTACTATTTTAGTTAAAAATATAAAATGTATAAGTTAAGTTAGAGCGAATTCAAACAGTAGGTTATAAATTTTATTTAGGGTTTTATGATAATAAAACAAGTTTTATAAATCCTTTTATTTAGAAACTCTTTGCACCATTATTGCACCAGGTGTTTTATACAATATTTTTCACATTATTTTAAGTCTTATAAATGTAAACCAATACTTCTTCCCTAATTGAAAATCCATGTCCCCTGTTATTTTTATACATAACTTGTAAATAAACTTCAAACATTTTAATTTGTAAATACCATTATTTAATATATTTAAATACTTTTATACCAAGAATAGTACTTTATTTCAAGTATTATTCACCTTATAATAAGTGAATTCAAATTGTATAAGCCTAAATATTCCTATATCACAAAATGAATTATTGTTGGTTAACATATATTAACAAGTCATGTACATATGAGATAAGAATGATAGAAATGAAATACTTAATTAGACCTTAGAGAAGAGATTGCTGAATGATGAACACAAGATAAAAAACCTAGCCAGCTTCCAAATCAAACCCTATATCAAGAAAACCCTAAAATTGTTTTCTTGATGTAATCCTTTGTTAAACCCAAAATCTAAGCTTTGTATAACCATAAGTAACCTTAGATGATCTAGAACTGGAAAACACTAGAATACTTGGATGCTTTAGAAAATCAAAGAATATGGAATTCTTGTTATTAAATGTTAGCCGTAGGTTTTGGCTTATTTTTTAGAGAGTATGTGTGTTTTTCTTGTAAATGAGAAAGTGTATGAGTTAGTTACATGTGACTTACTACTTATAGCATCTTGGGAAGTCCTAATACTACCTTAAATCAAACCATGGGGTATTAGTGGTTTCAAGTACAAATACAAAGAGCTCTCCTCCTCTCAAGACTCATACGCGGCTGAAATGGTGTTTAGGGTACATGTGATGTGCCAATTTATGAATACATGGGATTAGGTACTAGTATGTAAGGTTTATAACATGTAAAAGTAAGAGTTAGTGGGTCTTTAGGATTTATTTCTTATGTATAGTCTCCTAACCGGCCATGAGGCTTATTTGGTTTATAAATAAATTAATTTTTATGTATTGGGTATAAATGTGGGTATTTGTTTGAGTATAGATAGGTATAGGTGCTTCCGGGTATACCCGAATGTAATTTATTGCGAAACGTAAGCGTTTTACGTAACCAATAAAAATAAATTATGAAAAGTTATAAATTATACTCTTAATAATCATATAACACTTGCTTGATGTAAACTTTAACTTGTTTGGTGTCTGTTTACGTTGAATGATGATTTTTAGTTTACGCGATTTAACTATAAGATAATAATTAAAAGCGAACGCGTAAAACCCTAAAAAAATAATGAAAATAATTGAGTCGGGAAATGACCTAAAAATGTGAAATGTTACAACTGCTATTGGAAAACAGTTTCAACTGCTAGCTTTGATCGATATCGGATGATAAAGCAAATTGAATCTCGGATAGAACAGAAAAACAAGGTTGTTTGTTTTTGGTTTTTGGATTTGGTTTACATGTCGTATTCATTGATTTAATTGGTTACGAAGAAGATTATTTATCACCTATTTGATGATGAAGTGGAACTACTTTGATGCGTGTTTTATCATACCTTTTAGCAGGAGGTAACTTGTTCGCGCGTTTAACGTTGTGACAAAGACTTGACAAATATAGCAAAGGTGTGTGATTTACAAACTTATGGTGCTCAATGCTCATATTTGCTATCACTTTGGTTGTGTGTCTTATAGAAGATGAGGATTTTGTCAAGAGGTTACGATCTACTTATACTTTGGTCTTGGTATGAGTTCAAAGTCCGTGGATAGTACAAGATATAAGACACAAGTTTAGTTTATTCTACTTGAGCATCAAGTTCGTTATACTTAGTTTTCTTTATCAGTAATCATTACATAGAGCCTACAGAATTGAAGATTCACAAAATGGTTAACATATGGGTTTCAGGGGAAGCTATTTGTTAAAATGTTTAACCATTTACATGCATCATCGAGGTGAAGGTTTTTACTACTGCTAGTCATTATTACTACTGCTAGTTTAGATTTCTACTGCTTGGATTCATTAGTCTTATTATGCGTCATGGAGGGTAGTTCAAGTCATATAGAAAGTTTTGGGGGGGGGGGGGGGGGGGGGGGGGGGGGGGGGGGGGGGGGGGGGTTAGAGGAAGTGTGATATTGGTTTGTAGTGGTCAAGATCAAAGTTGCTTATATTCATATGTCCCCTATTTGATTATGACAAAAAGGGGAAGAAGATGTTAACAAGTACAATTACAACTTGTAGATCCTTGGTATGGCATGGTATAAAGGAAATCTGATTAAGGAGAAGTTTGTTTCATTCAGGGTGATCAATGATCTCAACTTCAGGGGAAGCTTTGATTAAAGGCTTTATGATGAAGTTCGTATAAGAACATGTTTGTTTTGTCATCATCAAATAGGGGAAGATTGTTGAGAATTATAGATTTGATGAGACAAAAGAAACAAGTAATGAAACAAAAGGACTTAAACGCAAAGCTAGAATTCTTTAAAAGATGGAAGATTTTTGAAGATTCTAAAAGATCTCCTTATTTATATAGAAGATATAGAAAGAGATATAGGCCGTGTAGATTTATGTACACAGAAAATGTAATCGACTAAAGGTGTGTGTGTTCTAGGCGTATGGTTCTTGTAAATGCCTAGATAGTTTAGTAACCGTTCTACAGTTGATCGTGTAGAATTAGGGTTGTGTTAAATAAAAGAAAACCTTGTGATAACATTGATTCGTTCCTTATTAATTTCGTTGTGCAAATATTCAATATGTGTTATCATTATCCTAGATAAGAACTAATCATTCTCGAGTCTTAAACGATCTAAGGAGTTATATCAAACTCCACATAACATAATAAGGTCGCACCTATTATAGTCAAACCCTAAAATGTTGAAGTTCCTATTCCTAGATCCGCAAGGATACATCAAGTACCAGATAGATATGGTTTCTATGTTGATGTTGAGGAATATGAATTTGGGGATCTTGATGAACCTCTTAATTATAAAGCAACATTATTAGATTTTGAGTTTGACAAATGGCTTGAAGCTATGAATACGAAAATGCAATCCATAAAAGATAATCAAGTTTGGGTTTTGGTTGATCTTCCTCTTAATGGTCGAACTGTTGGGAGTAAATGGCTTTTCAAGAAAAAGACTGACATGGATGGCTATGTATACACCTTTAAAGCTCGTCTGGTAGCAAAAGACTATACCCAAACCTACGGTGTAGATTATGGGGAAACCTTCTCTCCTATTGCAGACATTAGAGCTATAAGGATTCTTTTAGCCATAGCAGCATTCTATGACTATGAGATTTTTGCAGAGGGATGTTAAAACTGCCTTTTTGAATGGTCACCTAAGCGAGGACATATATATGGTGCAACCTGAGGGGTTTATGGATCCAAAACATCCTAATAGAGTATGCAAACTTCAACGTTCCATTTATGGATTAAAGCAAGCATCTAGAAGTTGGGATAAAAGGTTTGATGTAGAAATCAAGAAGATTGGTTTTACTCAAAATCCTGATGAGCCATGTGTATATCTCAAAGCTAATGGGAGTAATGTTGCATTCCTAATCTTGTATGTCGATGATATATTACTCATGGGAAATAACGTTACAATGCAGCAAGAGGTAAAATATTGGCTTTGTAAGTGTTTTTCTATGAAAGATTTAGGATAAGAAGCATACATCCTTGGAATCAAGATCATACGAGATAGATCTAAGTTGTTGGTTGCTCTTAGTTAAAGTGCTTGTCTAGAGAAAGCCCTAAAGAAATTTAGGATGGAAAATTCCAAGAAAGGGTATACTCTAATGATAGAAAAGCCAGACTATAGAATGTCCCAAGGTGCTAAAACACCTAGTGAAGTGCAACATATGCGAAGGGTTCCTTATGCTTCGGGTATAGGTTCAATCATGTATGCGGTTAGGTGCACTAGACCTGATGTTGCTTTTGCATAAAATTTATGTAGTCATTTTCAGCAAAATCATGGTGAGATTCACTCGACTGTTGTTAAAACTATTCTTAAGTATTTAAGGAATACTAAAGATATGGTTCTCGTGTATGGGGCAAACCCTGAAGCTGAGCTGAAAGTATCGTGTTATGCTAACGCTAGTTTTCAAACAGATAAGGACGATACCAAATCCCAGACAGGATATGTGTTCGTACTTATGGTGGAGTCGTAGACTAGAAGAGTACCAAGCAAAGCAATACTTCTATGTCTTCTACAAAAGCTGAGTACATTGTTGTTGCTGAAGCATCAATGGAAGCCGCCTGGATGTGGAAATTTATTGATGGACTTGGAAATGTCGTGCCATCGAATAAAAGACCTATGGAGATGCTATATGACAATGAGCCTGCAATAGCGATCGCCAATGATACCGGAATCCTGAAGGGAGCCAGACATTTTCAAAGAAAATATCACTACATTCGTGAAGTAATTTAAGAACGTGAGATTGTCCTTAAAAAGTTCACACAGATGACAATGTAGTTGATCCGTTTACAAAACCAATTCCTTTCAATAAGAATTTTGAACATGCTATGGCGATTGGAATTGTTCTTGCTAGTAGTCTCATGTAAATCTATGATTTGTTAGTTGGTATTTGGATAATGGGATGTTAAACGATTGTTATTACTTTTGAATGAATTAATATACGTGGTATCTTGTTTTCATTTTTATAATAATTGTGTCCTATATTTGCATGTTTATATCCATAAATGACTTTTATCATTCTAAAGCTATGTCCATTACCAGTTAACAATATGTGAGTATTGTTAAAATAAGGTAAATGTGAGTGTTTGGATGTATTTTGGAGAATACGTAAAGATGATTTTTCCAACTTCACATGTTATTCAATGTGGTTGAATAATGGATACCTCACCTGTGTAGATCACTTTATGGATCGGCGTCATTAGGTGCATTACACATATGGTGAAAGTTATGTTTATTCTTATACTTGAGATGCAAGCGGGTTTTGCATGTACGGATAGCATTTCTTGATTATAGTCTACCACTATACTGTCACAAGGTAGTTATAAGGGCTATTTTCAGAAATGTTTTGAAGTGCATGATGGACACTTGTAGTCAAAATAGAATTTGTTCCTCCTTATTTTTAGGAGTAAGATACTTACTAGGCCCCTTGTTGGGTTGATCAGATATTTGCATGGTCGTGCCCAAAGTGTAGTTAAGATGATTCTTTTTATGTTTGGTGATCTGATTCAATACTGATACGAGAAACAGAATCATTAAACTATGGAATGACTATTTGATCTATATCCATATTTAACATTGTATCTGAAACAAAGGGATGGGACTAACCTAAAACCATGGAAGGCTGAGTTATTTACCAAAACTGCATACTCAGGTATTTCTGGGAGCATTGATGATATTGCTAGACTATTCGTCAATGTTAGTATAGTATATTATATGAATGAGACATTCGCAAGTGGGAGCTGTTGGTTTGTGCTCATGTCATACGGATATTTATACAGTTGGAAATACGTAAGCCTACGGGGTCACACACATTTACACTTATATATCATTCTATTGATGTTATAATAATATATTTGTATATTTATTATTCATATTAATATATGAATCAACGATGCAACACTAACGGTCGTTAATTAGTTCGTTATGAATAATTAACAAATAAGGCTTTTTAATTAATGGGTAATTAAATGTAATTATCTATAAATAAAGGAAAAGTCAAAAACTCAACACCAAAGGGGTGTTGTGTGGGTTTTGACCGGATCCAAGCCCAAAGGGGTGATGGGTTGGGTTTTGAGCTATCTTTTCCTCTAAGTTATGTATTTTAGGACAACCCCAAATACATCTAATATATAAGGAGGACCCTAGAGCTCATATCCTTCATCCATCTCTTCTATTTTCCTCCTTGGTCGACGAAAACAAACACCCACTTTAGGATTTTTTATGTTTTGTTATTATTAGTGTTCACTTGATCGTTAGTTGAAGAAATAGCATTCGAGTGGTATTGTTCGACGTGTAGTGTGGATATACATAGAGGTTACTTATCTTAGTAACTCGTAGTGGTGTTTTGGTTTGCACGTTATTACACACGTGCATGTACTCAAAGTGTCTTTGATTTGTCACTAGCTTGGTTGCTAAATGTATGTTTACTTGGTTACATTTTATGTTAATTATGTATGCTACATGTGATCTGTATCCGCTGCGTAGCTCGTTTAATATTAAAGTAATATTAGAATTTTAGACCACGATTTCCAACAATATTATGATCTTCAGTATATTTAACTTGACATTTGACTGTAGTTCCTGATTTTGGGTTGTCAACTCTAGTACAAAACCCCCCAACATAGAATACTGACCTTGGTGATCACCCCTGATCATCATGTCAGCCATTGCCTTTTCTCTAAATGCCTTCGTGTAAGATACATTCAATTTCCATTTCTTTTGAAGTGTAACTCGCACGTTCTCAACCCTTAAATATGTAAACAAATACAAACATGAATAGATACACAACAAGGGACGAAATCAGGCGAGACCAATGAAACCGGAAGCAGTATAGAGTGTTCCCGGGTCGTTATGTCCCAACGAGGCTAAAATGGAAAATCGAGAGACGATTGATGATTGATGTTTGAATATGACAAGGAATGATTGAGCACTAACACTGATAAGCAAATGCACATAAAAATAAGCAAAGAGAATAAGCTAGAATGAGCATAAAAGCTAGAAATGGCAAAGACACTTAAAACTTTTACACTAGGACACTAATAAGCTCAAATAAACTTAAGACAAGACAAAATTAAGCTAGACTAACTTTAAATAAGCAAATTCAGTAAGCAATTATACTAATTAAACAAAAGAAACACAACAGTACTAACAACAGTACTAACAGTTTAACTTCCAGTACTAACTTGGAGTTGCTGCTAGCTTTAAGTTAGTACTGGTGTCTTTAAGTTAGTACTGCTAGGCTAATAAAACACAAAGAAGCAATAAATAAGCAAACAAGCTAAAACAGAAGTTTAACTACCCAAAATAAGCACTTAAGCATAAGAATAAGCAACCAGAATAGACTATAATGATAAATAAGCTAGAAATCTAAAACTGATAAACTATTGAAAATACTTTGAAAAGGAAAATAAGCTTAAATAAGCTTACTC